>JAPKLW010000243.1:678508-721000 GCA_026898455.1 Plectranthus barbatus | reverse complement strand
CCCACATAAGTTTAAAGTTTCATTTTGAAACCCTAGAGAGATTGTGAGAGAGTGGGCGGCTGTAGATCCGGTAGCGTATCCTCACCAGATTTCCGGATCGAGCAAGGGAACATATCAGAAGATCAGATCTGTAGGAACGCCATCATTTTGATCGATTCCAGATCCAGATCTACACCATCTTCATTGCCGTCATCGATCTAGATCTGTAGATCAGTCCTTGAAGTTTAAGTTATCCCTTTGAATCTACGAATTAAATTAAATAGGAGCATGCATAGGATATTTACTGTTTGTCATGATATTTATTTTGATATCCATAAATTGAATCCGGAGTTTTAATAAATGGCGATTCATGTCGCCTATTGTAGACTCAATTCCTACACCTATATAGGGTTCTAGCCTAACATATTGAAAGTAAACATTGCAGGGAAAAATAAAGATTGCATTAAAAAGTAAAGGTTTAACAAATAAAAGTAAAGAGGAATTCTAAAGAAAACAGTAAAATAAAGGTGTAAAAACTGTAAAAGGAAAAGTAAAGGATTCAAAACTTAAAAGATAAAAAGAAGGCTGATAATTCTGAGCTATTGAAGAGTTTATATAGAAGTAGGGTTGAGGCCTTGGATGGATATCTTGAAAAGGTATGGTTTATTGCTTCCAAATTAATGTATATCTTGTTCCCCAAGCAATTCTTGCCCAAAATATATGAAAATCTCGCAAAATCTCGCCAAAACAGTCTGTCTCGGCCGAGATGGCCCTTGCCACGGCCGAGATGGAGGATTCTGCTCGATCGAGATGGCTTTGATTTCGGTTGAAACAGAGACGTTTTTGCCACTTCCGACCCTTCTGCGCAGTCTCACAGTTTTGGCCATATCTTTTACATCCGAACTCCGATTGATCCGATTCTAGCTGCATTGGAAAGCTAATTCAAGATCTTTCAAATGACATGCTCTACTAGCTCAGATTCCATCGGTGGAAGAATTAGCGACTATTTCTTTGAACATCTGCTTCTTTCGGTACGGGTTCTCCATTGGATTTGGCCTAAAACCTGCGAAATATTACCATGGCAAGCATAACACCCTCTAATATATACTCATGCTCAGTTTATTCAAGAAAAAAAGCTAAAATTCATAAAAGAAAAGAAAAACAATGCGATAAGAGAGTAGAAAAACAAGCTTATCAACTCTCTATATATCATTGATTGTATGCATAAATCTTCCGTGAATGTTGCATGCGATGAGGATCAAACATATCTCTGGCACTTGAGACTAGTTCACATCAATCTAAAGAGGATTAAATTATTAGCATGCGATGGGCTCTGAGATTCTTTCCAAGTTGTACCGCATCAAATTTGTGAGTCCTGTATAGAAGGAAAGATGACGACAAGGCCTTTTAAGGCAAGTCAGTCTCGAGCAGAGAATGTGTTGGAATTGATCCACTCTGACTTATGTGGACCAATGTCCACGCAAGCTCGTGGAGGTTATGAGTATTTCGCCACATTCATTGACGATGACTCAAGATTCGGATATGTCTATTTGCTTTGCCATAAGTCTGAATGCTTTGAGAAATTCAAAGAGTTTAGGACTTAGGTAGAAAAGAAGCTAGGTAAGACTATCAAGACATTATGATCAGATCGTGGTGGTGAATACCTCAGTAACGAGTTCTTGCTGTATTTGTCAGATAACGGGATTACATCCCAGTGGACTGCACCAGGAACCCCTCAACAAAATGGTGTAGCGGAAAGAAGAAATAGAACTCTCTTGGAAATGGTCTGGTCGATGATGAGTTATGCAAGCTTGCCGATTTCGTTTTCGGGATATGCCTTAGAGACAGCGGCCTATTTGCTTAACCTGGTACCTTCTAAATCAGTTCCTAAAACACCTCTGGAACTTTGTTATGGGCGAAAGCCAAGTTTAAACAGAGTGAGGGTTTGGGGTTGTCCAGCATATGTGCTGACAAAGGAACCTGATAAGTTGGAATGTAGGTGTAAGTTGATGCTGTTTATAGGATATCCCATTCAAACGAAAGGTGGTTACTTCTATTGTCCTGAGAATCAGATAGTCGTTGTCAGTACCAACGCGAGATTCTTGGAGGATGAATATGTAAGAAACCACAGATCCAAGAGTGAAATTGTCCTCCATGAGCTTGAGGACAAAGAAGCAATTCCATCAGGAAAGCCCAGTGTAATGGTAAATCCACCTACAACAGGTGAGGCTATACCAACACTGCCACTAATGCAAGGTATGGGACTAACGCGTACTGTGCCAACTACTGACACGGTTCAGATGCCTCGTCGCAGTGGGAGGGTTATCCACCAACCCGAAAGGTACATGTTTGTGGGAGAGTCTTCTGACTTGATCCCAGAAAACGGACTGGATGATACCGATCCCTGGACATATGATGAGGCGGTATCTGATAAAGATGTAGACAAATGGCTGATCGCCATGGATTCAGAAATCGAGTCCTTTACAGCTATGGATGTATACCAGAAAACTCATTTGCCAGATGGCTGTAGAGCCATAGGGTGCAAATGGGTATACGAAAGAAAGAAAGGAGCGAATGGTGAAATTAAAGCTTTCAAAGCAAGGCTGGTGGCGAAGGTTTATAGTCAGAAAGAAGGTGTAGACTATTACGAGACCTTCTCACCGGTAGCCATGCTTAAGTCCATTCGTATGCTCCTAGCCATAACAACACATAAAGACCTTGAAATCTGGCACATGGATGTCAAAACCGCGTTTCTAAATGGGTACCTTGAAGGAGGTAGGGACATCTATATGCAACAGCCAGAAGGTTATGTGCAGAAGGGCAAAGAACATTTGGTCTGGAGGCTAAGGAAGTCGCTGTATGGACATAAACAAGCTTCACGGTCATGGAATCTCTGTTTTGATGAAGTGATTGAATCCTATGGATTTTCACAATGCTCAAACGAGAGTTGCGTGTACCGTCTATGTGTCAGCGGAAGCGTGGTGTTCCTTGCCCTTTATGTAGATGATATTCTCCTATTTGGTGACAATGTGTAAGTATTGTCGGGCATAAAGGGGTGGTTATCCAAGCAGTTTCATATGAAGGACCTTGGGGAGGCTGGATACATCCTAGGGGTAAAAGTATTGTGGGAGCGCAATAAGAGGATGCTGACCTTGTCTCAAGGATCATATGTGGATACTGCCAAGACAGGTCTGTTACCCTTCAGACATGGCATATATCTTTCCAAGGATCTGTGTCAGGTGACACAAAGGGAGAAAGATGAAAAGAGGAACATGTCGTATGCATCGGCCGTGGGGAGCCTCATGTATGCAATGCTATGTACGAGGCCAGATATCTGCTTTGTTGTAGGCATGGTAGCGAGATACCAGTCTAACCCTGGACAGGTGCATTGGACCACGTTAAAACACATACTCAAACACCTGAAAAGGACTAGAGACTATTATCTCGTCTATTAGTGTGAGGTGTTGTGCCCTGTGGGTTATACTGATTTGGATTTCCAGGCAGACCGAGACGAAAAGAAGTCCACCTCAAGCTATGTGTTTACATTGGGAGGTGGGGCCATATCATGGAGGAGTGCAAAGCAAAAGTGCATTGCGGACTCCACCATGGAAACAGAATATGTGGCAGATTCTGAAGCTTCGAAAGAAGCTGTATGGTTTCAAAACATCCTTCTGGAGTTTGACGTGATTCCTAAGTTGCCCAAGACAATCACGTTATACGGTGATAATTCGGGAGCTGTGGCTAATTCAAAGGAACCACAAACTCACAGAGCAACAAAACACATTGAAAGAAAGTACCATATTATACGAGAAATCGTAGCAAGGGGTGATGTGCTAGTAGAGAAGATTGATACTAGAAATAATATAGCGGGTCCATTCACAAAGGCTCTGCATCAGAAGGTCTACGAGATGCATGTACGTAACCTTGGGCTGAGGGCAAAGCTATCCACGTAGAATGTTTGATGTAATAGCTAGATTAGTTTAGACGCGTTATACTCTTGAAAGCACCTGTATAATGCTTTGAGTATAAGTGGGAGATTGATGGATTTATATACTGAAAGCATTATGATTGTTATATTATGTACAAGGTCAATTGGTTAATATACTGAGAATCATAAATGATATATGTTCATCTCCTGTCTGAATTAACAAACATGTGTCGCAAACGCAATTATCCTCTTATCTCGTCGATAGGGAGATCATACGGTGTGTAGAAGATCACGGAAGATCGTATGGATCGTTTGACCTAGCGAGATATAAATAGTTATCACAGCTGAGACAATTCCAGGATAAACTGTCGGTGTAGGCTGGAGCATACGCAGTAATAAGCATCTTATCTTGGATGGCTTTGTATGATGGTGTGGGGCACACATTGATAAGGACCTAAGTCGAGATCGATTCTTTTATCTGACATTAAATGAATCTAGATCGCTATGGCTTGTTGAGATCCTAAGCCTATATGAAGGTACAGAAGTATATGCGGATTGTGTGTTACTTTCAGTTTCAGTGAAAGGCTCTAGTAGAGCTTGTATATATGTATCTTGGGTAATAGCAGTCTGTGTATGACTGTCTGGTACTGGAACTAGGTAACCACATCCAGTATAGGATGGTGACATTCCCTGAACAGCTCAAAAGGTTCGTTATTCTAAGTTATGCAGGCTGATTAAGTTCAAGCATAAGTGAAAATGTTTGAGTGGATTGATAAAGGAATATAAGATGTTAATTAATTAAATAGCTTGTCAGAGCTTAAATTAATTAATGAATGTCTGTAACCTTAAATGTGGGGATATACCGAACCCATGCAACCCGTACCTCAAAATGTGGTAGCAAATAGGTAGGACAATATTAATTCTCTGGTGGAATGAATCAATATTAATTAATTAATTATATTTTAGGTTGAATATGGGAATTAATTAATATATAGGCCTTATATGCTATTTGCATGCTGGTCCCTGGTCTGGCCCATGAAACTCAAGCCCAATAAGAGTCCAGTATTTTCCTATAAATAGTCCTCAATTCCTTAGATCTCAATACACCACAAGATCATTAGTTGCACACAGCAAACCAGGTTTTGGGAGCTATGGTGATCGACTAAGATCTGAGAACGAGGAGGAAATTCTGCTTCTCAACCGGGCAATGGATCTGATAGAGAATCTTCACCAGATTTTCAGATCGAGTTGGGATACAAATCAGAAGATCAAATCAGGAGGTTTTTTCTTCTTCTCTCTCTCCATTTTTTCGAAAATAATCATTTTATTTTCTTAAGATTTATTTCCTCAATCTGTTAGGAATTAAATCTTTGTGCGTGGATAGATCAAAGGGCATCTCCGCGCACTCATTCTTCAGAGTTCATCAATCCAGGTATTCCGCATAAACCTTCTTATGCATAATAATATAGGAGCATGCTAGGATTGTTCATAGGCATAGCAATTTATTTTGATATTCCAATTAACGATCCTTGGCAAACGGACTTCGTGATTCAGTTCACGAATCCCTTCAAAGTAGGCATGCAGTGCAATATGTCTGGTTTGGATTGGATCGACAATATCTCCTAGAAATGCTTGAGTAGGATGATCTCTGAGCAGCCAATTGGGTATTTGTAGTTCTTCTAAAGGAATGACTAGACTGCTTGATGGTCCGATGGGTTCTTCTGAAACTAGTACATCAACAAGCTGTAGAGTCTCCAAGCTATCTGCTACTCTTGTTGTGTCGAATTCTGCTGAAAGATTGTCTGCTGGATTTTGTCTTCTCCTAGATGTCTTCAGCAAAGTTGTCTTCAGTAAATCTCTCGCCTTTCTGGGAACCTTCAGATTGCTGATCGTCTTTATGTCCTTTAGTTCCCTGTTGATCTGTAAGCTCATCGAGAGATTGTATGGTGGCCTCATCATTACCAATTGCATCACAGGCCCTCTTAACTGTCGGTTGATCAGTCAAGGTCTCCTGTAGAGATGATCTTTCATTTATTAACCTAGTCAGATCATTTGGTTCAGCTTAAGAAGTTGCTTTGTCAAAAATAACATAGCATGTTATTTCCACAAGTTTGGTCGTCTTATTAAGCACTCTATATCCCTTATGAGACGGATGTCCATATCCTAGGAACACTCTTTCATCGGCCTTGGAAGAAAAAGTACTTAATTTCGATTTCCCATTATTATGGATATAACATGATGAACCAAAAATATGAAGATGAGCTAAAGAAGGCTTACGACCATGATATATTTAATAGAGAGTCTTGTTGCGTGTAGCAAGTATTCATTACAGCATCTCCTCAGTATCTTTGACTTAGATCCCTATCAGCAAGCATTGTACGCACGACTTCTTTTAAGGTTGTTGGGAAATCTGTCTAAGGTTTCCTTTCCCAGTAGCTTAATTGTTTAGATTATAGTTTTGGTGGATCAAATCCTAAGTCCTACCAGCGTCAGTTGTCTCTACATAGCTCTAGTCTCAAATGTAAAGTCCTGTTTAGGTCTTTTGAGTTGTAAGTCGCAGCTGATCAAGACTCATGCTGACACTGTTCACCAGCATGAGAAGAGCTTACCACTGGCTACTGTTCACCAGTTGGGAAAAGTCTCATCAGCAGGCGGCTGACAAAGACTCGCGCTGACACTGTTCACCAGCGGTGAGAAGTGCATATGACTGGCTACTGTTCACCAGTTGGGAAAGGGTTCATCAGCAGGCGGCTGACAAACCTTACCAGGAGAATACATGCTTACACTATTCACCAGCGGTGATTTCACCAGTCATGGGAGATTCCGAGAAGAGTTAACATCTAGAGATTTGGTAGACTTTGATAATGCTAGGGCAAGTCACCAGCAGAGACTGCCAGCACAAATCACCAGTATGATCTACCAGTCAGATGTTACCAGCAGAATTCCAGATTCTCTCTCCCAGCGCCGTAGAGACAAGAAGAAGATACTCTGAGGAATCGACTGACAGAGTATGACTTTAAGGAAGGATAACTTAAAGTCTATCAGTCACAAGACGCCAGTCTTATTCCTCGAACTGACAGAGAGAGCCGTTCTGACACAAAGAGATCTGTGTCAGATAAAGCGGTCTTAGGTATTGCCTTTCTCCAGAAAAGCATACCTGCCGCCGTCAGAAGGACATTCGAGGTCTGACACCATTCCGGATGCGTCCAAACGGCTAGAAAGTTTGAATCGGTTCCTGCGGCTATAAATACGTCGCAACTACCAACATTCAAAGCTCTCTCTCTCTCTCTCTGGATCTCTCGCTTCCACGGTTGACACATTGAATATTCAGATATCTCTGCTCAACCACCGAAAGAACTGAAGTACTTTCGAGGCCATTCCTTAGGCTATCCGTGTGTTGATTTATCAAACACGAGACTTCAAGCTTTAAGCTTGTAAGTTAAAGATCTCACTTGGTGTTCTTTCTCCTCGAGAGAGTTCACAGCAGCTCCTGTGCTCACCAGCACTCGAGTTATTACGGGCGAACCTTGCCGCAAAAGGATTTACGTTCTTGGGAGAACTAAACACCCAAATCGCTGTGGAGGTTGAAGTGACGTGCTCGCACTCCATCAGCAGAAGAGAGCTGAAGAGGAAACCAGGACCGGGAGCGGTTGATCTAGTGAACTGGTGGACAAGGCATTCACCAGCTAGAGATAGATCGTAGGCAACCTGTAACCGATTGCTCATAGTGAAATTTCCAGTGCTTCGACTGGAGAGTGGACGTAGATCGATTGATCGAACCACTATAAATCCTTTTGTCATTTATCAGTTTTCTGCATTACACTCTGATTTAAAACCCAGCACTCAAGTGCTGGTGTATGTTCTGAAACTGATATAATTGTGCAAACTTGGCTAAATATTCTAAGTATAGATTCACCAGCTGACCAGTTGTCAGCTGCGTACTTAGTAACCAGCACCAGCTGACCAGTTGCAAGTTGTCAGCTGTGTGTAAGTAGCGTGCAAGAAAACAATTAACTTTATATTATTTCCGCTGCGTATCGTTTAAACTCTGAAAAACCGGGACCAACAAAGGTTCTGTTCCTTCATTCTTCAAGGTCGTTCTTTTGGGGTGTTCTTGCTGTGGACCTTTCATGTCCTATCCCAGCGTTGGCGCCGAAGTCCATCAATGCTCCATTGCAAAATTCTATACCGTTGTCAGATCTTATCCTTTTAATCGTGAGCTCCTTATCGTTTCGAAGTCTAATTATCAGCTCCGGAAGGATAATTTTCAACTCGTCCTTGCTTTTGAGTAACCTCACGAATGTGTACCTGGAATAATCATCTATAACAACTAAAGTATGTAGTTTGTTACCTGCAGTGGGTGGTGTCACAGGGCCGAATAAATCCATGTGCAGTAGCTCCAGGATTCTGTTTGAAGTGGCCTTTTCTGGATTTTAATTGAAGGATGCTTCCACTTGTTTTCCTTGTTGACAAGCTCTGCATACTCCTTCCTTCTTGAAGATCCCTTGTGGTAAACCTGCAACAAGGATATTTCTGGCAATATAATTGATGGTTTTAAAGTTTAGATGCGTTAGCCTTTTGTGCCATAGCCAATTTTCCTCTTCCTTGTTGAATGCTATGAAGCACAATACTTGTTGACCACTTTGCCAATCAGCAATGTAGAGTCCTCCTTTTCTGATTCCTCTAAGCTTTATTTCACCGGTGGTCCTATCTACAACTTCACAACCTGTGTCATAGAAAGAAATGATATATCTATTTTCACTTAGCTGGTTGATGCTTTGTAGATTGTGCTTGAAACTATCGACGAGGGCAATGTTGATTATTCGCATTCAAATTTGCTCGATGCACCCTCTTCCGATTACTCTAGCCTTGGAGTTGTCACCAAATGAGACTGAGACTCCTTGAAAGTTGTGATGTTCTGTGAAGGTCTGTTCATCTCCTGTCATGTGACCTGAGCATCCACTATCTAAGAACCATTCTTTGAGTTTTCTTGATAATCCTCTTTCTGGACCCTGTTCATGCAAAACAAAGAAGTTATATTTTCGGTACCCGATCAATTATGGGTCCTGCATGATTAGTTTTCTAGATTATTCCCTTGGGAATCCAGAGAACATATGAACAAATAAAGTAAGCATGCCTCTTACAACCTTTGTTATCTCATTTAAAATAATCTAGAGAACATATGAACAAATAAAGTAAGCATGCTACGGTCAAATAGACGTCTACTCACTTCACTGCCCACTTCTAATAAGAGGCCGCATTGTGGAGGTCTTGTTGATTTTAATTAAAAACCTTGCTAAGTATTTTTCTTTCAAAAGATTTTTATGCGCACATATTATTTTATGATCCATAAATTATGTCAAATCTAAAATTCCATCATATTTCCCAACATGATTCCCGAATTTATAGACATAATTTAATACATGAAATAAATCACATAAAGCATGCTTTAAACAATAAATAATAAAGTAGTAGCATGCTTCGCTATTATCTACAACATGCTTTAATAAATAATAAAAGCAGTAGTATGCTTTCCTATTACTTACTAGTGCACACATAATAAATCACATCATACGAGAATATAATAAATAAAATAAAAATTCTCGTGGCCCCATCATGCAATTACGTGAGAAAAAAAAATTAAACCTATCTATTACAAGGCATTAATTTTAATATAGATCTTCAAAACTGGGCTCCCACGCTTTAATTTGAAATCTGCAACATTGGATTTGAATATTACAGCAGTTTGGGCCAGGAATTTGTGAATCAGGATTATTTGGCCCATTCAAAATAATTAAATTTGAATCTTGGGCCAACCCACATCACAATAGGATTTGAACACAACAGACTAGGGTTTCAAAAATAAAAACCCTAGCTCCAGCCATCCAGGTCGCCGCCCAGCTGTCGGGCTTGCGCCTAAAACCCTAGCCCACAACCACAGCAACCATCTTCCTCCTCCCTGCTACAACCCTAGCTGCCGCTTGCTTCTACAACCGCCGCCGCCCGAAATAGCAGTAGCAGCTTCCCCGCCCAATGCCCACAACCGCACCGCCTGCGTCGGTGACGTGGGAGATCTCACCAGCGACCTCTTGTCACGCAATGCTGCTGCTGGAAAGATGACTCGTGCACGCGGTAGCCATGGATACGCACGTCCCTGCTGCCTTCTTCATCGAAGTCCGCGACTGCTGCTTAGCTTGGCCGCTGTTCCTGCAACTCGCGATGACGCTACAAGTCACACAAAGCAGTTAAGATAAACCACTAATGGACTTGTGTGCCGCAGCCTAAACCGACAGCCAAACCAGAAACTATCTCAGCTTTGATAATTCTTTATATCTCGCTAATTTAAAAGATCTATATGATCTTCTGTGATATCCTACACACCGCATGATCTCCCTATCGACGAGATAACTGGATGTTTTTGTTCGCATCGTATGATTGTTATTTCAGACTGGAGTTGTTTATTACAAGTCATTAATTATTACCAATATACTAAACATAATATTTCCAAATATACCAATCATAATGCATTTATGTATACAATTCCAACATCAAATCCATACAAGATTAAATGCATATTACTGCATATGCTGCAGCCTACACCGATAGTCTATCTTGGGACTGTTTCAGTTGTGATAACTATTTATATCTCGCTAGGTTAGACGATTCATACCATCTTCTGTGATCTACTACAAATCGTATGATCTCCCTATGACAAGATAAGAAGATAAGAGCATTTGCAACACATGTTTGTTAATTCAGATAAGAGATGAACATACATCATTTATGATTCCCAGTATATTAACCAATCGACCTTGTACATAATATACCAATCATAATATTTTAAGTATATAAATCCATCAATATCCCACTTATACGCAACGCATTATTCAGGTGCTCTTCAGAGTATAACACATCTAAACTAATCTAGCTATTA
Organism: Plectranthus barbatus; assembly: GCA_026898455.1. Taxonomy (NCBI): domain Eukaryota; kingdom Viridiplantae; phylum Streptophyta; class Magnoliopsida; order Lamiales; family Lamiaceae; genus Plectranthus; species Plectranthus barbatus. The sequence goes on along the minus strand of JAPKLW010000243.1, from coordinate 710,159 downwards.
CATAAATCATTCTTCATGGTTGAGTTTGCCCTGAGCCCAAAGTTACGTAATTGCATCTCATAAACTATTTGAGGCAAAGCTTTTGTGAATGGATCCGCTAGATTATTCTTTGTATCAATCAACTCTACTAGCACATCACCCCTTGCTACGATCTCTCGTATAATATGATACTTCCTCTCAATGTGTTTTGTTGCTCTGTGAGTTTGTGGTTCCTTTGAAATAACCACAGCTCCCAAATTATCACAATACACTGTGGCAGTCTTGGGTAGCTTAGGAAACACATCTATCTCCAGAAGGAAGTTTCGCAACCATAATGCTTCTTTCAAAGCCTCAGAAGCTGCCACATATTCCCATGGTGGAGTCAGCAATGCCCTTTTTTTTGCACTCCTCCATGATATGGCCCCACCTCCCAATGTAAACATATAGCGTGAGATGAACTACTTTTCTTCACGATCTGCCTTGAAATCCGAATCTGTAGAACCCACAGGGCACAACTCCTCACACTGATAGACGATACAATAGTCTCTAGTCCTTTTCAAGTACTTGAGTATGTGCTTTACCGCGGTCCAATGCGTCTGTCCAGTGTTAGACTGATATCTTGCTACCATGCCTACAGCAAAGCAGATATCTGGTCTCGTACATAGCATTGCATACATGAGACTCCTCATGGCCGATGCATACGACACGTTGCTCATCTCATCTTTCTCCTTCTGTGTCATCAGACACTGATCCTTGGAAAAATGTATGCCATGTGTGAAGGGTAACATACCTTTCTTTACAGTTTGCATGCTGAAACGGGCAATCACAGTATCCACAAATAACGCTTGAGACAAGGCTACCATCCTTTTCTTGATCTCCCGCAATACTTTTACCCCTAGGAAGTATCCTGCCTCCCCAAGGTCCTTCGTATGAAACTGCTCGGATAACCACCCCTTTATGCCCGACAATACTTCCACATTGTCTCTAGTTAGGAGAATATCATCTATAAAAGTGCAAGGAATACCACGCTCCTTCTCACACATAGATGGTACACGCAAATCTCGTTTGAACATTGTGAAAATCCATAGTATTTAATCACTTCATTAAAACGTAGATTCCATGACCGTGAAGCTTGCTTAAGTCCATACAGCGACTTCTTGAGCTTCCAGACCAAATGTTCTTCGCTTTTCCTTACATAACCTTTTGGTTGTTGCATATAGATGCCTCGACCTTCTTCAAGGTACGTTTAGAAATGCAGTTTTGACATCCATCTACAAGATTTCTAGGTTCATATGTGCTGTTATGGCCAAGGGTGTTCGAATGGACTTAAGCATGACTAACGGTAAGAAGGTCTCATCATAGTCTACACCTTCTTTCTGACTATAACCTTTTTCCACCAACCTTGCTTTCAAAGTTGTGATTTCACCATTCGCTCCTTTCTTTCTTTTGTATACCCATTTGAACCCTATGGCTCGATGGCCATCTGGCAAATTTGTTTTCTGGTATACATCCATAGCCGTTATGGATTCTATCTCCGAATCCATGGCAATCGACCATTTTTCTGCATCTTTATCAGATACTGCCTCGTTGTACCTCCAGGCGCTGATATCATCTAGTCCGCTTTCCAGTTGGTGGACAACCCTCCGACTGTGACAAGGTATCTGAGTCGTGTCAGTAGTTGTCACAATACTCGTTGGTCCCATACCTTGCTTTGATGGCAGTGTTGGTATTCCCTCACCTATTAGAGGTTGATTTACCATCACACTGGTCTTTCCTGATGTAACCGCTTCATCTTCTCTAAGCTCGTGAAGGATAATTTCACTCTTGGACCTATGGTTTCTTACATATTCGTCCTCCAAGAGTCTTGCATTAGTACTTACAACCACTTTGTGATTCTCAGGACAATAAAAGTAACCATCTTTTGTTTGCCTGGGATATCCTATAAACAGCATCAACTTACACATATTTTCTTCTTTCTGCTACACCATTTTGTTGAGGGGTTGTTGGTGCAGTCCACTAGGATGTAATCTTGTTGTCTAACAGGTAATGCAAGAACACATTACTGAGGTATTCTCCACCACAATTTGATCGTAGTGTCTTGAAAGTCTTTCCTAGCTTCTTTTCTACCTCAGTCCTGAACTCTTTGAATTTCTCAAAGAATTCAGACTTGTAGCGAAGCAAATAGACATATCCAAATCTTGAGTAATCATCAATGAATGTGACGAATTACACATAACCTCCACGAGCTTGCATAGACATCGGTCCACATAAGTTAGAGTGGGTCAATTCCAACACATCCTCTGCTCGAGATTGACTTGCCTCAAAAGGTATGGTCGTCATTTCTCCCTCTATACAGGATTCACAGACTTGATGCGGCACCACTTGGAAAGATTATAAGAGCCCATCACTTGCTAGTGCTTTAATCCTCTTTAGATTGATGTGACCTAGTCTCAAGAGACAGAGATATGATTAATCCTCATCGGAAGAAAACTTTCTCTTTAAATGATTAATATTATTGGATGAGTTTTCAACATTCACGAAAGATTTATGTATACAATCAATAATATAGAGGGAGTCCATCAATTTGCCACGAGAGATAACACCATTATTCCCAATGATAGAAACTCCACTATAAAAAATAACTAAAAATCAATCATTAATAACTTGAAAACTGAAATTAAGTTTTGCCGAAAAACCAGCACATATAAAACATCTCTCAAAATCAAAACATTTTTTTCAAAGCATAAAGTAAAATTTCCAATGGCTTCAGTTGAGACTAGCTCTCCGCTGCCCATTCAGATGGTAATCTCGTCATACATCAGCTGCCTTGTCGGCCTGAACCCCTACAAAGTATAACAAACATGATCAGTTGCTCGAGTATTCACTACCTAAGAATAGGTAGAAACTGATGCTAAACATGTGTTTGTTATAAATGCACATGACGTACCTTTTCTACCCGTGCTAGGCACTAGACAATCTACTTCACTTCGCTTCTGTTTGCATGGCTTGGTAATGATTTCTACCTCATCATCTTCATCTAACCTTTTAAGCATTTCTTTTGCTTCAACAACTGCCTTGTCAAAAGATGACAAAGTTGGAGCAAACTCAAATATCATCATGTCAGATTCCTCTTGCATTAGGGCCCTGAGTAACTCATAAAGAGGAAACTCACGCATGCTAGCAAGAGATTTGATGAAATCATAAAAAGCATCATAGAGAGAGTTCAGGTCAATATTTATTTCCGCAAGATTGCTAATTCGTCTAACTCTCTTTCTGTTCTTTCTCATGATTCTCATCATATTGATGAAATGAAGAACGAACGAACTCCCCTCAGTCTTTTTCTTGTCAACAAGGTCCTTAATAAGATTATAACTGATAATCTGTCGCACCTTCCCATATACTCTCACAAGGTCCCTCCAGATCTCAACAGCCATTTGGAATTTCCTGTATTTGAAATTTAATTCTCTAGACAGATTGTTCATGATTAAATAGTAGGCAAAATCATCAGAAGCTTTCCATTTGTCATAGAATTGCCGCTCGTAACCAGAATCTTTCCAATACTGAGGAGATAGAGGGTCCCTGTAAAGTACATAGGCATGTTTTGCAGTATAGAGTGTATTCATGAAGCAATACTTCATCTTAGGAAAATTCAAACCAAGTTAAAGGGTTCAATGTTAAGAGGTTAACAATATGAGCAGTAGACATGTCTGAAAACAATAATTTAAAGGAGAAAATTAAAATATAGTCACAAACAGTTGAAACAATTAAATATTGAAACCTTATGATAAAACAATATTAATGTTTCCTCCAATTTGCCTAAGTATTCCTATTGCAAGCCACAAATGTGGACGTTTATAGCAAAACACGTAACCAGACTGCATCTTTCAATTCTAGTCCTTTAATTCCAATCCATGTCATGGTTCCTTAGACAAATGAAATTAATAATTGGAGACTAACTTAAGACCATATTATCCTTCTGAGCAGGGACATCACAAATGAGTTATACTATGGACAATATCTAAGCTAGCATAACACTAAAGTCAACCCTCCCATATAAAGATCTACTAGGACACTCCTGATCTCTTATAATAAGGTTGTCTAATTTAATTCAATCCCTAGAGAACTTATGAAAACTCTATACGCAACATACACATGTAGACGTCTACGCATGAGCTCCCACTTCTCACATGAACTAAATGTTTGTTTTAAGAAATCCTATCTATTAGAACATATAAATAATAAATTTAGTAAGCTAAACATGTAGACGTTTACCTAATGAATTAAAGACTTCCAATAAAGGATCGCTTTATGGAGGTCTTGTATAATTAAGAGCTTAGTAATTTAAATTTTATAAGGTTCGATTGCACAAATTATTTTATGTAGCCATAATTATAACATTGCAAACAGTCTAACATGTTTCGCATGAATCCCAAATTTATAGTTATAATTAATTACACAAAATAAATCACATAGCATGCTTTAAAGCTGTAAATAAAAGCATTTAAATGTGCATCCATTATCTACAACATGCTTGGATGTTGCACAATTCATTTAAGCACATATATCATGCGAAAACAGATAATAAAGCAAATAAAAAATGTCCTCGTGGCCTCATGATACAAATTATGAAATAATTCTATCTATTAAGATTTAGGATTATTTCGTAGATCTTCGATTGGGCTCCCACTACTTGGACTGTGATCTGATTTTTATTTTCTGAATTTTGGGCCTCCAAGATTTGATCAATCAGAAAATTGGAAAATTGGGCTAGTTAAAGAATCATGGGCTCGTGCACACATTACAAGCCTGATAACCCATGAGAATCTTGGCCCAAAATGCCAAATCGGCGAACCCCTGCCGCCGCCACAAGGTCAGCCGGAATCGCGCAACAGCTGCGCGCGCACATTGTACAGTTGCAGCCCGCATTTCTGCCACCCCCAACTATCGCCCCTCTCGCCTGTCGCCAGCCTCCTCTTCTCCATCGTCGGATGCCTTTGGCTCGCCAGAGAGCATGCAGGAGCTCAGAGGAGATGCGCGCGTCAACTATGTGTTTCTGCACAGTTGCGCCGCCACCTGTCCCGGCCACCCCTGCCATTGCTTCTACCTTCCCGAGGTGCGCCACACCATTGCCCTTCCGATTTCATCCAAAGAAGCACAAGAACGTTGTCGGTGCGCACGCGCAGGGCCGCAAAGGGTGACTGTGCGCGAAAACGAAACCTAGGGTTCAACCGTGCCGCGCACATCCCTCGTGCCCAGACCGCCGCCACCCACCATCCTGGTCGTGCCTCTGCCGCCTTGTGCCGTCGTCCTGGAGAGCCACAACCTACCTAGAGATTCACAGCGGCTGTGTTGTCGCGGTGGCTGTCATGCGCCATTCTCCACCGTAAGTCCTGTTGCGTGCGACCATCGTGCACGGCCTGCTGCCGTGTCGGCACTATCGTGCGTCATTGTGTGGTCCTTCGTTCTTTGTGTTCTAGATGTTCTTCGTGTTCTTTGTTCTTTGTTATACAGATTTAATTTGAAAATTTTAAATTTATATGGAATAACATCCTAATACAATTTGGAATTTAAATCTAACCATGGATTTATCTCATGGGTGAAAAAATGAATCCTTATAAAAGGGCGGATTAACCCGAGAACCACGAGGAAAAAAACACGTATAATCTAAAACAATTCATGCATAATAATTCAATTATAATAATCATGCATAATCATGGGCAATATTATTTTTTCCGATAGAGCCAATTAATCAACCTGGAACTGATACCAATTAAAGGGATTTGTGAATTGAATCACTTAATCCATCAGCCAAGATCGTTAACTGGAATATCAAAAATAAATTACTATGCCTATGATTAATCCTAGCATGCTCCTATTCATTATGCATAAGAGGGTTTACGGAATACTTTCATTGTAGATCCTGAAGAACGTAGTGCGTAGAGATTTGATCATCGATCCTCTTCTTGCGCACCAAGATTTATTTCTAACAGATTAAGGAATTTAATTTATGAAATTAATTAGATTAATTTTTAAAACAAAGATAGAGAGAAGAAAGAACACGATCCTTCTGATCTGTATCCCAACTCCTATTCGAATATCTGGTGAAGATTCCCTCCGGATTCCTTGCCTAGTTGAGAAGCAAAGTTTCCTTCTCATTTTGAGATCTAGTCAATCATACACAGCTCCCAAATCCTGGTTTGTTGTGTTGCAACTTATGGTCTTGTGGTGTGTTGTGATCTGAGAAACTGAATCCTAGTTATAGGAAATTTTGGACATCTATTGGGCCTGAGTTTTTATTGGCCAAACTACGGACCAGAGTGCAAATAAAAAATAAGGCCTATCAATTAATTAATTCTTATATTCAACCCATAATAGAATTAATTAATTAATATTGATTCATTCCACCAGAGAATCAATATTGTCCTACCTCTTTGCTACCACATTTTATGGTACGGGTTGCATGGGCTCGGTATATCACCATAATTAAGGTTACTAACATTTGATAATTAATTTAGGCTCTGACAAACCATTTAATTAATTACTCCCTCTGTCCCTTCCTATTAGTCCCATAGGAAGGGGCACAGGAACCAAGGCAGTGTAAAGTAATGAATTAATAATGCATTAATAAACAATTAAAAACTATTAGTGGAAATACAAAATTACTAAAAGGGCAGGGTGCAAAAAAAAGAGGGAAATCTGTCACCAACATATTTCGTGGCAAATTTATAATTCTAAGAAAATTTACAGCTGTCATTTTCTATAAATACAGCATTACAGAAAGAATTTAAACATTTCACACGTTTGACATCCAAATGGGTGCAAAAAAAGATGTTCAATATTTAAAAAAAGAGGAGATCATGCAGTTCTTGCTGGTGAACTACATCGATGGGAAGCCTGGAAGAGGCAAGATAAATGAAGCAGCTTCAACCTTCAAAGTGTGCACGAAGACAGTTTCAAGGATATGGGAAACTGCAAAAGGGCAAAGAGAAAGAGGTGAAATAATGCATGTTGTGGGCAAGAGATTCAATAGAATCCAACAAGTAAAACATCAGGTAAACTATGATCTAATTGCTCAAGTACATTATCAAAAAAGATGAACAATTAGAGCATTAGCAGACAGTTTAAATGTTCCTAAATCTGTGGTGGGATGATGGGCTAATTCACATCTGATCAAAGCACACACTAATGCAATTAAGCCAGCTTTGACAGCTCTAAACAAATTGTCTAGGTTGAGTTTCAATCTGCATGCTATAGAATATGACAATGCATTAAACATCCTAAGATTTAAGCCCATGGAGAATGTCATTCATATTGATGAAAAATGGTTTTATTTAACCAAAACGACACACAGATACTACATCACTGAATCAGAACAATAAATACAGAGATCATGCAAAAGCAAAAAATTCATACCAAAGGTTATGTTCATGTGTGTTGTGTGTCGGCCAGTATTTTCAGAGGAAGGCAATATTGTTTTTGATGGTAAAATAGGCATTTGGCCATTCACTGAAGAGTTGAAGGCTAAAAGAAATAGCAAGAAGAGGGTTGCATGAACTATGGAGACTAAGCCAATAAATTCAATCACTAAGCAAGTGACAAAGGATTGCTTAATCAATCAGGTAAAGAGTTTGGATTTTTTTTAATTGTCATGCATGTTTATTTTTCCTAGTTTTCATGCTACTCAGTTAAATTAATGTCTAACATTCATATTGTACCAGCAATAAAAGCAAAATGGCCTACATGTTTAAGTAAAACAATCTACATACAACTGGACATTGCAAGGCCACATATCAACAATTCTGACCTAGAGTTTCAAGCAATAGCACACTCTGATGGATTTAACATATCATTAGTGAAACAACCACCAAATATCCATGATTGTAATGTTAATGATTTGGGATTTTTCAGAGCTATTCAAAGTCTGCAACAACAACATGCATGCAGGGATGCAGATAATCTAGTTAATGCAATGTTAAGCAGCTACAACAGTCTTGAAGCAATGACACTAAACAAGGTTTTCTTATCATTACAGTGTTCTTTATAGGAAACTATGAAAGTGAAGGGATGCAACAACTACAAGCTTCCACATATGAAGAAGAATTCATTATTACTGGCCAATGAATTACCAACAAATTTACAAATACCCAAGGATTTAGTGAAAGAGAGCATTCAGTTCTTAATTGATGCAGGGCATACAGATGGATTACAGAGGCTTATTTCTGACCTAGGGATGCAAGGTTAACATAAACAAATGTGACGCTGCAAGGTGAAGACATCTCTTGACAGTAATTAGGGTTGCTTTTTTGTAAAGCTTACACATATAAGTCATGTTTTTGTAAAGATTTAAGTGCATAGTCAGGATAGACATGCATGTGATTTTTGTAATGCAGGCATCCTCAGAAAAAATGAAAGAACATATTCAATCTAATGCATTATGCTATAGCTTGCAAATTTGAAATGTTAACCTAAGAATTGAATGAAACCACTTCAAAGCTTCTTAAAACCATTTTTAGGCGTTTCACGAAAAGCTCGCAATCGTTACTCCTCATCTTTTAATGGCTCTTCCCGACTGTTAGGCAGTTCGCCCAACATTCCCGTTTCATTGACTTCTCTTTTAAAACTACCCTTTGACTGAATCGGACTCCTCTTGAGCGAGCTGCTTTCTCTTCGAGCTACTTTAGCCATTTAATCGGCGTTCGAATTGCTCTTCCTGGGCCAATCCACCTCGCTTTCCTGCAAAACAATATGGGCATGACTTTTGGGCCTCTATTTGATCTATTCATTGGGTCAGATTGTTGGGCCATTTATTATCGACCCCCAACAATAGCCCCTTCAATTTAGAAAAGTATTTATGGGATTAGTCTAGTAAATCAAACCAATGTATTTAATTTTTTCCAGATGTTGGGGCTCTTCGAATGATTCAAAATCAAGTGTTCAGATTACTTAGAAGAGTTTTAAGAGCATCCTTTCAGCTCAAAGGATCATCTCTGTTATGAGTGACTCCTCCTACTTGCATAATTCCGTAAAATTAGTACAAGTGTCGTAGCTGCGGGCTGGAAAACTGTAGCTGTTTGGAAGAATAGTTCGGGTTCTGTTCGATGAAAATATTAGCCATCTGGTTAGCCCCAACGAGCCTTGGCGACTTCATTGTCGGGGTCTTATTATGAGATTTTGGACCTTTTTAATCTTGAAGGGAGAATTCCCCTTATTACAAATTCATCTATGCGAACCAGTATTTTGAAGTCCCAATTTTTGGACTGCTTTCAAATTTGCTGCCTTGAGCGGTGGCATTTGCGTAAATATTGCAAAGACTAGGGATAATTGTAGGCAACTGAACGGGTGCATGCCTTTAACCGTCATTTCGGGGATTTGATGGTTACTCTTCCCAAGATCTTTCCTCTCTCCTCTTCAATTCACTCCTTATTTCGTGCGATTCCCGGTGACTACGATTTATCTAATTTCCGACGACCAGCTCTCCGATCTTTCCGAATACCAGGTTACTTCCTCCTTCCTCACTTTTATTATTTCTATGCTCGCTGCTCTCTTTTCTCTTTAGGGTTCTGTGGAAGGGTAGCGCTAGGGTTCCGGCTTGGCACATATTAATTATTTTCTTCTCTTCGTCTTCCTTAGGTTACCGCCTTCTAGTCATGACTTCAAAACCTGATTCTCACAACCATGGAAGCCCCGGCACCAGGAACTTCAACCTGACACCTCCCTTTACTCCATCTCCCAAAAGGGACCTAATGTTGTGATACGATCCTCGCCAGGAAGGGTTAGATCGTAGCCCAGGAACTCGAACGAATGGACTCAGACTCGACGTGGAAGCAAACTGAACACTGAAGATGGAAGATCCGACACCTTTGGATTCAAAAACCCTCAAGTACCATAGTCCAGAATAAATTCTCCTACGACCCAAGAGGCGAATTGATCCAACAACGAAGGCATGAATGAAGACACCACCAATGGATATGACTGTTCGATTGATTAGTCGAAATCGAAAACCCTATGGAATAGAATTTCGAAAAGTTGAGCTTTCAGAAATAAAGGAGAAAATATTACAATTTTTATTAAACTGAAAACTGCATCAAAATTGTTCCATACAAGGCCTATATATAGGCAACTCAAACCCTAAAATAATAAGGAAATAAATTTCGAATTTAAAAGGGGTAAAATTAGAAATTTAATTAAAACAAGGCCTAAACATGTTGGCCCAAAATACCTAAATAAATTAAACTAAGACCAATCATTAAACATAATTAAATTAATAACTTTTGGGCCTTCATTTAATTCTTCCAACAGCATCGACTCTTTGGAAACATTGGCAGCCCAAATATCTTTAATCAATAAACTCAATCCAGCCCTCAAAGTCCTTGCTCGAGCTCTAGTCATCGGCCCACTCAGAATGTAGACTGGATCGTCTCTCACAGCTGCTACTTGGGCTCCATCATTCCCCTCCTCTTCAAGAGAATTTGTCCTCAAATCCAAGCTATCACCTACATCAAAAGGACTTAAATCAGCAACATTAAATGTAGCACTAACATCATACTCACCTGGTAAGTCCAACTTGTATGCATTATCATTCACTTTCTCCACTACTTGGAAGGGACCATCTCATCGAGGTAATAACTTCGATCTCCGCTGCAAAGGAAACCTCTCCTTTCTCATATGCAGCCAAACCCAATCTCCAGGCTCAAACAACATTTCTTGCGCCCTTTATTCACCTGCTTGACATACTGCTCAGTACGGCGCTCAATGTTCTGCCTAGCCTTCTCATGAATCTGCTTCACAAAATCAGCTCGTTTCTGCCCATCAAGGTTAGTAAACTCTTGCACAGGTAAATGAGACAAATCTAAAAGAGTCAAAGGATTAAACCCATACACAATCTCAAAAGGAGAAAACTGCGTAGCAGAATGAACTGAACGATTATAAGCAAACTTAACACGAGGCAAACATTCTTCCCAATTCTTAATATTCTTCTTAAGTACAGCTCTCAACAAAGCAGATAAAGCCCTATTAACTACTTCAGTTTGACCATCAGTTTGTGGATAACAAGTAGTAGAAAACAACTTAGTTCCTAACTTACACCACAAAGTCTTCCAGAAGTAACTCAAGAACTTAGAATCTCTATCAGAAACAATTGTCCAAGGTATACCATGCAATCTAACAACCTCTCTAAAGAACAAAACAGCAACATGGGATGCATCATCAGACTTATGACAAGGAATAAAATGAGTCATCTTAGAAAACCTATCAACAACAACAAATATAGAATCACTACCACGCACAGTACGTGGCAAACCTAGCACAAAATTCATAGAAATATAAATCCAAGGTGCAGTAGGAATAGGCAAAGGTGTATACAATCCATGGGAGCTAGACCTAGACTTAGCCTGTTTACAAGTAATGCACCTACCACAGATCCTCTCAACATCACGTTTCATGCGAGGCCAAAAGAAATGCTCATGCAACACAGCCAAAGTCTTAGCAATACCAAAATGACCCATTAAACCACCTCCATGAGACTCTAACAACAATAATTCTTGTAGAGAACACCTAGGAATGCACAACTTATTTCTCCTAAACAGAAACCCATCATGTCTAAAATATTCACCACTAGCAGATGTCTCACATGCAGCATAAATGTCACCAAAATCCTCATCAGATGCATACAGAATCTTAATGCATTCAAACCCAAGCAACTTAGCATCTAAAGTAGAGATCAAGGAATACCTGCGAGACAGTGCATCAGCCACCACATTTTCCTTACCTTGCTTGTACTTGATGACGTAAGGAAAACTCTCTACAAACTCCATCCATCTTGCATGCCTCTTGTTCAGCTTATGTTGCCCCTTCAGATGCTTCAGCGACTCATGATCGGTGTGAATAATGAACTCCTTAGCCCACAAATAGTACTGCCACATTTTTAAGGCTCTCACCAAGGCGTACAACTCCTTATCGTAGGTAGGATAATTCAGCGTCGCACCGTTCAACTTCTCACTGAAGTATGCCACGGGCTTCTTCTCTTGTATAAAAACTGCACCAATACCAACCCCAGAAGCATCACATTCAATCTCAAATGTCTTAGAAAAGTTAGGAAGAGATAATACCGGGGCATGTGTCAACTTATACTTCAGCAACTCAAAAGCTTTCTCTTGCTCTTCTCCCCATCTGAACTCCACAGTCTTCTTAATCACTTCAGTTAATGGGGCTGCAATGCTGCTGAAATGGGGTACAAAACGTCTATAAAAAATGGCAAGTCCATGAAAACTGCGAACATCGCCAACATTCTTAGGTTGCGGCCACTCCTTGATTGCTCGAATCTTTTCTTCATCCAACTGTACTCCATCTGCACTAACAACAAAACCAAGAAACACCAACTTATCTGTGCAAAAGATGCACTTCTTCATGTTAGCAAAGAGTCTCACCCTGCGAAGTACATCCAAAACAGCCTTCAAATGCTCAAAGTGGTGGTCATCATAACTCCTACTATAAATCAGAATGTCATCAAAATAAACCACAACAAATCTGCCAATAAAAGCTCTCAAAACATGGTTCATAAGATGCATAAAAGTTCTAGGAGCATTGGTTAAACCGAAAGGCATGACTAACCACTCATACAACCGAAGTTTGGTTTTAAAAGCAGTTTTCCACTCATCTCCCTCCTTAATTCTAATCTGATGATAACCACTTCGCAGATCTATCTTAGAAAACACACAAGCACCATGTAATTCATCTAACATATCATCTAAACGAGGGATAGGATGGCGATACTTAACCGTAATGTTGTTTATAGCTTGGCAGTCGCAGCACATCCTCATGGTCGAGTCCTTCTTGGGCACTAGCAACACTGGAACTGCACAAGGACTCAAACTCTCCCTCACGTGCCCTTTGGCCAGCAACTCTCCAATCTGCCTCTCCAGCTCCTTCGTCTCCTCCGAACTGGTTCGGTAAGCTGGTCTATTTGGAAGGGTAGCTCCAGGCACGAAATCTATCTGATGCTCAATACCACGAATGGGTGGCAACCCGGCTGGGGTATCATCTGGAAAAACATCCTCAAAATCCTACAAAAGAGAGGAAATAGAAGGGGGTAGAGAATCAGGAATGTTAGTTAAAACCATATTATCCTTGTAGATCAGCAACACCATTGTTTTCTCCTCCTGAACCGCCCACTTCAGATCCCCAACCCTAGCTAGAAAGGATTGTTGCACCACCCCTTTCTCCTTATTACTTCATGGCTGCATCTCATCACCCGACTCCTTCTGCAACTGGACATGATCCTCATAGACTTGTTTAGGGGTCAGAGGAACAAGTGAGATCTTTCTCTGCTTGTACTCGAAGGCATACTTGTTTGTGAAGCCATCATGCTTCACACGCCTATCAAACTGCCACGGACGCCCCAAAAGTATATGACTCGCCTGCATAGGAATCACATCACACAACACCTCATCCTCATATTTCCCAATGCGAAACGGCACATTGACTTGCTTCACTACTTTGATGATGCCACTATCATTCAACCACTGCAGCTTGTATGGCCTAGGGTGCTTCATCACCTGTAACCCTAGCTTCGTCACTATCGACTGACTCGCCACATTGGTGCAGCTACCTCCATCTATAATCATGTTGCAGACCTTATCGTTGATATGACAACGTGTATGAAAGATGTTCTCCCTTTGCTCCACATCTCCGGCTGCAGGCTGTGCATTCAAAGCCCTTCTCATCACAAAATTCAGCGCTGCAGGCGCCTCAATCTCTTCTACATCTTCATCAAGATCATCCAAATTAGGCATCTCTGGGTCAGTCTCTTCATCTATCACAATCTCTCCATCATCTCGAATCACCATGACTCTCCGATTTGGGCAATCATTAGCAATATGCCCAAAACCCTGACACTTATAGCACTTGCGATCTCTATTACAAAAATCAGTGGTAACGGATTTACCTTGAGCTGCGGAATCTGACCTGGGCTTCACAAACGGCTTCTTCTCCCCCCGAGGCTGCTCCTCCTCCTTCTTCCACGGAGCTCGCTTAGGTGATGAACCACTTCCAGGTTGGTATTCTCTCCAGCCTGTGGAATTCTGCCTCGAATTATTATCGTTGCCCCTCCTCTTGAGCTGTCCCTCAATCTTGATCGCCATGTGGACCATGTCATCCAGCTCAACATAATGTTGCAGCTCCACTGTATTCCGGATCTCCCAAATCAGACCGGCCAGAAACCTAGCCATCGTTGCCTCTCTATCCTCCACTATATTGGCTCGAATCATAGCCACTTCCATCTCCTTATAGTACTCATCCACACTCCGGGTACCCTGCCTCAAACTCTGCAGCTTGTTATACAACTCTCGGTAATAGTGATTTGGCACAAAGAGCCTCCTCATCACAGCCTTCATCTCATCCCATGTCTCTATTGATCTCTCCCTATTCCTCCTCCGACTACTTACCAACTGATCCCACCACACAAGAGCGTAATCAGAGAACTCTACCGCAGCTAGCTTTACTTTCTTCAACTCAGAGTAGTTGTGGCACTCAAACATCATCTCCACCTTTTGCTCCCACTCCAGATACAACTCGGGATCATTATTTCCCTGAAAGGACGGGATGTTCAACTTGATTGTCCCCAGATTGTTATCATATGACTCCTCCTCGGCATAATCATCGGCATCCTCCTCATACTGAGGATTTTGGTATCGTTCTCTCTGGTGACGGGAGACCGGGAACTCTGGTGATGAGGGTCTCAACGTAGTTTAACTGCTACTCAAACAACCGCTCTATCTGAACCACAGTGGAGTTATCCGAAGGGTTGCCTCCCTCCAAAGGATAGCCTTCTGTCGTCAGATCCGTCCGTACTGGCGGGTTCTCCACTGGGGTTTTGGGGGTCGCACGTCCTGATCCGGCTCCTTCTGCCTGGTTGAATTCCGCTTGTAAAACTCTCGCCATGGTCTGGCGCTCTCTGGCTCTTCGATAATTGACCGCGTATTAATTTGATGCTACAACCAATGATTTTCTCGATCAAGAAGCTCGTGCCTCCAATTCTTTTCCTCCATTTGAGCTCCCATTCTTTCCATCATACCGCGCGCTGCCTGGACCTGGGTGACTAGCTGTGCTACGTATGTTTCCTACAAAATAGAGGGCGGTGACGGTGGAAACACCAGCTCGGCAAGTGGCGTGAGGTTAAAAGCTCGTTGTAGGTTGTCCACAGTCTCCTGGCAGCCCAGTGGCTGAGTCGTCCCGCGTTCAGCCAATGGAGGACATTCGCGGCCATCTCCTGTGGTGGCTCCTAGTCCTGCACCTGGGTTGACTCCCCTACCGGCCCCTGTTGGCATAACGATTCCTTCCGTGTCAACCCCGATGATGTTGACCTTTTTTTCATTGCCAGTCATTTCCTGCAATAGGGGTTAGTGCAATCTATCGTTCTAAGTGCCCCACGGTGGGCGCCAAATTGTTGAGGGTGTTTTTGTCGAATTTAGGCCCCAAGAACTTTTTAGGACGAAAAAATGTGAAAATGCAGAAAATAACCACAGATAACTAGATTTGGTGTACAATAGAACTGATTCAAATCGTAAGGAATATGTGGCATGTCAATCGAGCCCTATTTTAACGAGTCGCTTGTTGAATTTGTTACACAGAAGTATGATCACAAAGAATTAACTTTAATTACCTGTAGAATTGAAGCAAAAAAGATTGGTCCCAAAAAAAGGGATTTACAATCAATATTTATAGGCTCTATGCAAACTCTTACGCTTTCTCGAACTCTGCCAGGTAGCAATAAATGCCTCCCCGGTCTCCCGCATGCATTTTCAGACGTTTCTCAGAAAGCTCGCAATCGTTGCTCCTCATCGTTTAATGGCTCTTCTTGACCATAATGCAATTCGCCCAATATTCCCGTTGCATTGACTTCTCTTTTAAAACTACCCTTTGACTAAATCTGACTCCTCTTGAGTGAACAGCTTTCTCTTCGAGCTACTTTAGCCATTTAATCGGCGTTCGAACTGCTCTTCCTGGGCCAATCCACCTCACTCTCCTGCAAAACAATATGTACCTAACTTTTGGACCTCTATTTGATATATTCATTGGGTCAGATTGTCGGGCCATTTATTATCGACCACCAACAAGTATAAAGTTGACTTGTCAAAAATGTCAAATAAAAAATGCATTTGACAAGTCAAGAAAACGAATAAGAACCTGGATATAGAAATGTAATTCAAACAACAACCAAGTGCCAAGAATATAAAAGTTCAATTAAATGCTCGTGCAACGTAATCAACAAAAAGATCAATACATTAAGTCATTGACTAGTTAGAAGCAACTAATATTTTTGTAATTAATAAACATAGGAAGCATATTTGCTCAATGTCAACAACCAAATTCAAGTAGAAGACACTAGGTGGCCATTACAAAAGAACATTCAAGACATAAGTTCAAGACTCTGATAAGCGGAGGCATACAATAATGTATGTTGATAAATTTATTTTGAGCAAAAGAATAATTATATACATCATAACTTGACTAGACAAGATAAATTCATTATGAGCAAAAGAATAATTATATACATCATAACTTGACTCCTCTTGAGTGAACTGCTTTCTTTTCGAGCTACTTTAGCCATTCAATCGGCGTGCGAACTGCTCTTCCTGGGCCAATCCACCTCACTCTCCTGCAAAACAATATGTGCCTGACTTTTGGACCTCTATTTGATATATTCATTGGGTCAGATTGTTGGGCCATTTATTATCGACCCCCAACAAGTATAAAGTTTACTTGTCAAAAATATCAAATAATAAATGCATTTGACAAGTCAAGAAAACGAATAAGAACCTGAATATAGAAATGTAATTCAAACAACAACCAAGTGCCAAGAATATAAAAGTTCAATTGAATGATCGTGCAACGTAATAAACAAAAATATCAATACATTAAGTCATTGACTAGTTAGAAGCAACCAATATTTTTGTAACTAATAAACATAGGAAGCATATTTGCTCAATGTCAACAACCAAATTCATGTAGAAGACACTAGATGGCCATTACAAAAGAACATTCAAGACATAAGTTCAAGACTCTGAAAAGCGGAGGCATAAATACAATAACGTATGTTGATAAATTCATTATGAGCAAAAGAATAATTATATACATCATAACTTGACTAGACAAGGTAAAAAGAATAGGTCAACTTCTCAAAAGTGTAAACATAGGTCCCAACGTCCACAACGGAAGCGTACTCTCGTCATGTACCTGAATTATTTGAAAATATTTAGGCAAAGTGGAAAAGGCACAGTGTTTCCCTTTTTGCTTTAAACAATAATGTCCCGTCATAAATATTTTGCATGCTAAAATATTTAACATATTATATTACATCACATGTCCATATCATAACTTTGAAGATTGAACTCAATATGATCACATTAAAATGTATATTTGTGCTCAAAAGCAACATATTTTCACTGAAGTGCCGTATATCTTTAAGAGTTCATACAATCCGTAGCATATTGAAAACATTTGAAAGCATTTTTGCTGGTCCCCGATCAGAATAATGGTTAATGCAGCAGAATATTAATGATTTTGTACTTATCTTGCTGAGGTCTCGACTCACCAAGTTCTTAGGACATATGTCTTTAAGCTCTTGGAATACTTTAGATTTATTATAGATTATACACCAACACTTGAGGTGTTGGGTTTTAATTCAACAAGTAAAGTAATAAAAACAGATAATAACACAAAGTTATAGTGGATCTAACAAATGTTCTACGTCCACTCTACAGTCTGCTGACTGGAATTAACTAAGATTTAATACAAAAGGTCGTACTTGATCTCTAATTGTAAGCATCACCTCTTTCTGGTCACGGTGCACCTTCAAGAACCATTGATATCAATCTTCTCAACAATTCTCGGAGTGAGGACGCACCTCGCAGCCTCCTTGAATGCTAGATTTAGGATTTTTACAATTCTTCCTTGAACTTCTCCACTTTACGACAGTTTCCCGTGATAGTCAATCTTACAGATCTAGATGACTCATACTTTCTTTCTTACACATAAAGAAATCCAAGTTAACCTTAGGAGCAAGCTCCAAGGTCCCGTGATGAACACGGGTAGCTTTGCAATGTGATACGATCATTGCCGGGAAGGTTTAGTGTAAAGCCCCCAAACTGGGCCTACGTCACAGTCCCATGTGTGAACAATGCACGCTAAGGGTTTTAATGGTTTTAAAATACTTTGTCATCATTTAATGAATAGCGGAAGCAATTGAGGAGGTCATCAATTTTGAAAAAAAATGGAAAACAACGAATAACATTCGATTCTAATAATGACCTCCACGTGGGTCTTACGCCAAGTACGACTTGGAAACAATTAATTAACATAAACCATAAATGGGTACTATGTATGATGACATAACCCCTTGAGCCTCGATACCGAATGTCAACCAAATAAATTAGGATAACAAGAATAATGCCATATGAGTTCAAGTTGATCATGTCAAAGTAAGTTCAAGCATATAGAAGTATTTCAAGTGTAGGCTTCGAATAGATTTACAAACCAAATAAACTTCATGTAATTCTATAAACATGTCAAGAACTATTAACAAGCAAATGAAAAGGGAAGGATTGAAACAGTGCAAAAGATTACATTTAAAACAAGGTTTCATTCAACCGTCTTCTTCCCACTCTCACCACAATGTCGCCGCCATCGCCATCACTTTGTACTTGCATGTGGGCAAAAACAAACACATGGGCTGAGTACTCCACGTACCCATTGGTCACAGTGTCCCAAAAACAAATGCATAAATATATGATGGATCCACAATATCACACACATGCATAGCATAAGGGTTTTGTTGAAATAAACTTATGCATGCACAAAATAATTTTCCTCACATGGATGCATCCACTCAATTTATGTGCCATTTACAATCAATCAATCACATCATATCACAAGTATACATCACCCTTTTTCATTTCATACACAAAAGAGGGTTACAACTCCTCCCTCCTCCTTATCCTTCCTTATCATATAAAACATGAGGGTTTTAGCTCCCCCCTCCACCTTATCCATCCCCAATGCTCGTGGCATTGGTATAATCCCGACAAGAGAGTAATCGTGTCCCCTCCTCCTTATACATCCTCAATGCTCGTGGCATTGATATTTATCATTAGGCACAAAATAAATACAGTGATCCATCGACACACAAATAAAACATTTTTTTGTCATTTATGTATATCATTTGCAAAAACTCATTTGATAGGATAAAGTAGTGCCCACCTTATTCGATGAAAGCTCGGCTCACTTTGTTCCACTAGTGGATGCCTTATATCCCAAATCAAAACACCTAGATTTTAACATTTAATTAGTAGGTGTCCAATTCAATTCATACATCATAATCAACTCAAATAATTTATTTAACTCATTTCATTTGATTAGCATGCTTGAGTTTACTTTACTTAGTCAAATTTTAACTTCCTTTTATCGATTTCAATCATATGACTTCATCATATATTTTAATTCACATTATGTCATGCTTGATAACATCCTTGCATCTCACTAAGTTTTTCAACACAAATCATGAATTATATTTCATTCACTTAATCAATTTAGCATGCTTGTATAATTGACACTTACTCATATTCATTGTTCTTACCAAATTTGCAAACATGTAATCATGCAACTTCATAAGGCTCAATCATTTCAAGTCAAGTATAGACATTATTAATAGGCATTCATACCAGTAATAGCATGTTCAATGATCCTACAATGCCTTATTAGATCATAGATGCGTACTTAAGAAATTAATCCTCATACTTAGAAAATTTGCTAACTTTCAACTTTGCGCACAGAGCAAACAAAGCTCATAATTTAATTATCACTAATCATATTATTTTCATGTTTTATATTAATATTTAAGACTCGTCTGTTGGGAAATTTGGCTAAGTTTCCTTTCCCCAGTAGCTACCTGTTTAGATTCTAGTTTTGGTGTTTTGGTGGATCAAATCCTAAGTCCTACCAGCGTCAGTTTGTCTCTAGAATAGCTCTAGTCTCAAATGTAAAGTCCTGTTTAGGTCTTTTGTGTTGTAAGTCGCAGCTGATCAAGACTCATGCTGGCTACTGTTCACCAGCATGAGATGTACTTACCAGTTGAGAGAAGTCTCACCAGCAAGCGACTGACAAGACTCGTGCTGACACTGTTCATCAGCATGAGAAAGAGCTCACGACTGGCTACTGTTCACCAGTTGGGAAGGTTTTCATCAGCAGGCGGCTGACAAACCTTACCAGCAGAATACGTGTTCTCACTGACACTATTCACCAGCGGTGAAGTCACCAGTCATGGGAGATTCCAAGAGTTAACATCCAGACAAATTGGTAGACTTAGATTGTGCCAACGCAAGTCACCAGCAGAGACTGCCAGCACAAGATCACCAGTATGTTCTGCCAGTCGGATGTTACCAGCAGAATTCAAGATTCGCTCTCCCAGAGTCTTAGAGACAAAAAGAAGATTCGTCTGAGGAATAAACTGACCAAGTATGACTTTGAGGATACCTTAAAGTCTATCAGTTCAAGACACCAGTTCCGATTCCTCGTACTGATGAATAGTGCCATTCTGACATAAAGAGATCAATGTCAGATAAAGTGGACAAAAGCATGGCGCTTTCCGGAAATTCCTACCTGCCGCCGTCTGAAGGACATGCGAGGACAGAGACCTTTTCCGGATGTGTCCAAATGGCTAGAAGATTTGAATCGGATCCCTCGGCTATAAATACCTGGGATCCACCAACATTCAATACTCTTCTCGCCATACTCAACTACCGAAAGTCTGAAACTTTATTGCATTCAAGCAAAACTTTCGAGGCTTTTCTTAAAGCTTTCCGTGTGTTGATTTCTTCAAACACGAGACTTCAAGCTTCCAGCTTGTAAGTTACAGATCTCTTTGGTGTTCTTTCTCTTCTGAGGAAGTTCACAGCAGCTCTTGTGCCAGCCAGCACTTGAGTTATTATGGGCTTTTGCCGTATTGAGAAGATACGTTCTTGGGAGAACTAAACACCCAAACTGCTGTGGAGGTTGAAGTGACGTGCTCGCACTCCACCAGCCGAGAAGAGAGTTGAAGAAGGAATCAAGACCGGGAGCGGTTGATCTAGCGAAGTGGTGGACAAGGGTCGCACCAGCTAGAGATAGATCGCAGGCAACTTGTACCTGATTACTCTATAGTGAATTTCCAGTGCTACGACTGGAGAGTGGACGTAGATCAGTTGATCGAACCACTATAAATCCTGTCTTTTATCAGCTTTCTGCATTTCATACTGATTTAAAACCTAGCACCCAAGTGCTGGTGTATATCTGAAAACTGATATAACTGTGCAAACAAGGCTAAAAATATTCTAAGTCTTGAATCACCAGCTGACAGGTCCCAGTCAGTTGGTTAACCAGCAAGTGCAAGAAACGATTAACCACATTTTCCGCTGCTAAGTTATACCCTGATAATCCGGGACCATCAAGTGGTATCAGAGCAGTCGGTTCTTATAGACCGATTGTTTCTGAGTCGCTTAGGACCGAGATCCACGTTTCCTTGCACTCCTTTGTTTGTCTGTTGATTAGCTCAGGTACACGAAGATGAATACTTCAAAGCTACTCGACTACAAGATGGTGAAGCATGATATATGGCGAAAGAGGTCGCTCATTTCTCTGAAGAGCATCCATCCGGAAATGAAAGATGTGCTGGAGAAAGGGCCAATCGAGATCACCAAGATACAGCACCAGCTAGGAGATCGTCCAGCTGCTGTGATCCCAAAGCCCCAAGACGAATGGAACGCCGAGGACAGGAAGCGGAATCAGTTGGATTCCATTGCTCACGAGTTGATCCTGGCTTCTCTTCCAGAGTCGCTGATGGAGGAAGCCCTCCAGTTTGACAATGCCAAGGGAGTATGGGATTATCTTGATAGTCTATGTCAAGAAACTGATCAAATGAAACGCAACAAATTGCAGGTTGCAGTGGACAAGTACGAGTCCTTCCAGATGCTGCCTGGAGAAACCATCAAGGAGATGGATGCGAGATTCAACGCCATTGTCAGCGAGCTAAAGTCACTGGACAGGAAGTACTCAAATGAAGATCTTAATGCCAAGATCCTGTCCAAGATGCCCAAGCAGGACTGGTTCGTGAAGACCACAACTCTGAAGGAGAAGGACCTGTCCAAGATGACTCCTAAGGAGTTATTTGCTCAATTGCAGGCACACGAGTGGGATATCCAGATGGTAAACAAGAATGAGGCCATCCGGAACATGGGATCCCCCAGCATCAAAGCTCAAGACGAAGCTTACTTCGTCAAGAAGGACTTCAAATGGAAGACCAAGATGCCCTTCCATGCTGACAGACCTACTGCCCAGCACAACCAGAAGAAAGAGATCCCAGCCACATCGGGATCTAACTCCAAAGACAGCGAGAGCTCTATCGCTGACCTTGAGCAACAGATGAAAAGACTGGCTGTTCTCCTGGAGAAAGCCAAGTCGAAACAGGGAGTATCTCTAAGCTCAACTGACGGAAAATTCGTCAAGAGAGCTCCCCGTGCTTGCTATCAGTGCCAATCCCCTGATCATCTTAAGTTTGAATGTCCACAGGTGGATAAAGATGAGCGGGAAAGGCTGAAGAAGCTCTTCGAAGAGCGAGCATCCAAGGCCGTTGCCAAGGCTATGCTGACCAGGACAGAAGTTCCTGACATTCCTGACCATGACGACGGAGAGTATGAGTCAGATGAAGAGTCAGAAGAGGAAGCTCTACTGGCACTTATGGCAGCCTTTGGCGAGGAGTCAGCTGAAGGAAGTGCTGACAGTGAAGAGGCACTTGCAGCTGATGATCAGGTACAATCATCAGCTTCCCCAATGCATATCATGCCTTCTATCAGTTTAGACGATTCTGAGTCGCGTTGCTCCGACTCAGAAGCTGTCACTATAGACATTCTTCAAAAAGAATTTTTAAAATTTTATGAAATAAAGAATGTCTTGGCTGGCGAAAATACTTCGCTGAAAGATCAAGTTTCTATTTTGACCAAGGAGATTGAAAAATCGAGGTCAGTCAGTGAAGAGCTAGCCACTTTGAAAAAGACTCACTTTGAGTTGCTCCAAAATTTTCAAATTACAAAAACTGAGCGAGATAATTTTCACAATCTCGTTCTGGAGCAAGAAAATAAAATAAATTTTCTAAATAAAGGCTCAAAAGACTTGGAAGCAGCTCTAAGTCATTGGAGAAAGCCTTCTGATAAGTCCGGGTTGGGATTTACAAAAGATTTGAGCATAAATCAGCCCGAACAAATCAGTACTGGTAAGGGTAAGGGCCAACTAGCAAATGCATCAGCACCAGCTGGTAATGCCAGTCAGTCCCGTGTGGCTGATCAGCATAGGAACCATAAGTCCAGATACATAGGTGAGTCATCAAGACAAAATCCTCAACTGGCAAGACCCTCTGCTGACAGGACGCCAGCATACCCGAAGACGCAGACTAAGCCGAAATATTCAAAGGCAAGGAAGTCAGCGTCAGCTGCCAGTGGAATCTGACAGCCAGCACCAGCTGTCCAGAGATTCCACGCCCAACCTTACAAGTATGCCAGTTGCCAGCATGCTTACAAGGGATCCAAACCTCAGCGGAATACTGAGAGAAGGATATTTCCCGATAGGAGGAACACCTATCGGAGGCCTGAGCCCAATCAAAACCTTTTCTCAAGGGCTGGGAAGGCTAATCATCGTGGTCCACAATTCCAGAGACCACCTAGGCAACACAAGCGGTCGGAAAGAAATTTCCGACACCCTCGGAGGAAGAATACTTCCAGAGGAACCGCACACACAGCCACACCTTCCAAAAACAAATCCATGCATTATTTCAAAAGGAAGGGAAAGGCCACAAGTGATGTCAGCAAGGGTAACACCGAGCTAACCCTGGATTCCAAAAGGAATGATCCAGAGATCTAACCCTGCAGGACCCGCTGATGATCGGGGACCTAAATAATTTCATTTTCTTGCAGGAACAGGATCATGCAACACAGCTTCAGAGATCGAGCGAGTGGATCATAGATAGTGGTTGCTCGGCTCATATGACTGGTGAGGAGTTCCTATTTTCTGAGCTCACCAAGGTCAGAGGACCTCCAGTTATTTTTGGTGATAACTCCAAGGGCAGAGTTATTAGCAAGGGCTGCATCGAGAAGGATGATGTCAGAATTGTGAATGTATCCCTTGTCACCAATCTGAAGCACAACCTCCTGAGCATCAGTCAGCTGTGCGACAATGGTTATACCATTGTGTTTGACAAATCAGGGTGCCAGATCAAGAATGAAGAGTCTGGCGAGACCAAGCTGAAAGGTGTCAGGAAAGGAGGTCTCTATGTTGTTGACTGGCAAAGCGGGAAGACTGATACATGCTTTGTAGCCACCAGTTCCATGGAAACTAACTGGCTGTGGCACAAAAGGTTAAGTCATCTAAATTTCAAAACTATTAATTATCTAACCAAGCATGATCTTGTAGATGGTCTTCCCAAGGGCGGGTTCAAGAAGGAAGGAATTTGCAAAGCTTGCCAGCAAGGCAAACAAACTAGGAAGTCCTTCAAGAACCAGTCGCCAGTCTGCCCCAGTACCAGTCAGGTACTCGAGCTGCTACATATGGATCTTTTTGGACCAGTAGCACCTCAAACCATTGGAGGAAGACGATATTCGCTGGTGGTAGTCGATGACTACTCGCGCTATACCTGGGTAAAGCTTCTCAGAACCAAGGATGAGGTGAAGATCATTCTTCCAGAATTGATCATCCAAGCTCAGAAACAGAGAGAAGCTGTGGTAAAGCGAATTTGATCAGACAATGGGACTAAATTCTGCAACAGTCTGCTGATGGATTTTTGCACGGAGGCCGGGATCAAACATGAGAGATCGACTCCAAGGCAACAGCAGCAGAATGGACTGGCAGAACGTAGGAACAGGACGCTGAAAGAAGCGGTCTGGTCCATGCTGGCTGAGTCCGGCTTGGGACAGAGTTTCTGGGGAGAAGCATTGGTGACTGCCTGCTACACTTAGAATAGAAGCGGGATCAACGACAGACTCCAGAAAACTCCCTACGAAGTGTATTTTGGTCGTAAGCCTTCTATAGCTCATCTTCGTGCATTCGGTTCACCATGTTATATCCATAATAATGGGAAGTCGAAGTTAAATGCTTTCTCGCCTAAGGCTGATGAGGGTGTGTTTGTCGGATATGGACATCCCTCTCACAAGGGCTATAGAGTATTTAACAAGACTACCCAGCTTGTGGAAATAACATGCAATGTTGTTTTTGATGAAGCTATTTTAGTGCGCAGGACCTTACGTCAACTGGCTGAAGATGTTCCTTAGGTCAATGATGTCGTGGATCAGTTGGGCAGGAATTCTTCCAATGCTAAACCAACTGACTCGACTAGACCTATGACTGGATCATCTTCACAACCAGTTACCTCAGGTGCCCATCAGCAACCTGAGAGGGTCGGTGATGCAAATGACCTTGCTGAGACCTTACACTCAATCTCCCTGAGTGGATCTAGCAAAAATCAAGGGGGAATTCCGACTGGAATCTTTGAGCCAGAAGACAACGATGAACCAGCTGGAATGGAGGTACCAGCTGATACTGACAACGTTGGTGAAGGTTCAGGAAGCCAGTCAGACAGTGAAGCTGATGAAGAAGTTCCGACTGGTGAAGGTCAACCACCAGTTGCAATTCCAGTTCCAACTGGTGAAGGTCAACCGCCAGTTGCAGTTCCAGCTCCGACTGGTGAAAATGTGGAAGCACCAGTCGTCAGGACAGAAGAACCTATTTCACAGCCGGCACCAGCAGTCGCTGGTCCTCCCAAATGGCTGAGGGATCACCCATCCGATGCTATTCTCGGTGATCCGGAAGGTTCTGTCCAGACTCGCCACGGCAGTGCGCTCCTAAGTTGCTTTATCTCTCAAATGGAACCTACTTCCATAGGAGTTGCGCTAGAATCTGCTGATTGGATTAATGCCATGCAAGAAGAGCTTGCTGAATTCACTCGCAACAATGTTTGGGACTTGGTGGAGAGACCATCACATCAATCAGTGATTGGCACCAAGTGGGTCTTCAAGAACAAGCGAGATGAGAATGGCACCGTGGTCAGAAACAAAGCTCGTTTAGTCGCCAAAGGTTACAGGCAGTGTGAAGGCATCGACTTTGATGAGACCTTCGCACCAGTTGCAAGAATGGAGGCGATACGGCTGTTCCTTGTGTATGCAGCGTATCACGGCTTCACGGTATTTCAGATGGACGTGAAGAGCGCCTTCTTGAATGGCGAGCTAAAGGAGGAGGTTTATGTCGAGCAACCTCCAGGCTTTGAGATAGGCACCAAAGTGTACAAGCTGAGAAAGGCCCTGTATGGATTGAAACAGGCGCCCAGGGCTTGGTACGAAACGCTGTCACAATTCCTTATCAACAATGGATTTCGGAAAGGGAAGATTGATAGAACTCTCTTCCTTCTCAAGGATGGAAGTGACATGCTAATGGTGCAGATCTATGTTGATGACATCATATTCGGATCACGGAATATATCTCTCTGCGAGAAGTTTTCTCAACTGATGCAGACGTCATTTCAAATGAGTATGATGGGCAAATTAACATACTTCCTAGGACTCCAGGTCCAGCAGTCAACTGATGGAATTTTCATCAGTCAACGGAAGTATACCAAGGACTTAATTCAGAAATATTGCCCAGAGAAAACTAAGTCCCTAAGGATACCGATGAGCACCAGTTGTCAGATATTTCTCGATGAACAAGGGGAATCAGTTGATCCTACCATTTACAGAGGTATTATTGGATCACTTCTCTATCTCACCGCCAGCAGACCCGACATCTTGTACTCAGTCGGAGTGTGTGCCAGATTTCAAGCCAATCCGAAAAGGTCACACATGGAAGCTGCAAAGAGGATAGTGAAATATCTGAAGGGGACTGAATTTCTTGGAATATGGTATCCCAGGAATGATGAGCTTACACTCATTGGATATTCAGATTCAAATTTTGCTGGATGCCGTATAGATCGAAAGAGTACCAGTGGTACGTGTCAGTTTCTAGGACACAAGCTAATCAGTTGGTTTAGCAAGAAGCAGCACTCAGTTGCTACATCTACCACTGAGGCTGAGTATGTTGCCGCTGCCAGTTGCTGTGCTCAAATTATTTGGATCAAGCAACAACTGGAGGACTATGAAGTGGACACTGGCTGTGTTCCCATCTATTGCGACAACAACAGTGCTATGTGCATCACGAAGAATCCGGTTCATCATTCTAGAACCAAGCACATAGATATTCGACATCACTTCATACGTGATCATGTCGAGAAGAAGGATGTCAGCGTGGACTACATCAGAACTGAAGATCAACTGGCTGACATCTTCACCAAACCCCTTCCAGAAGCAAGATTCAAGGAGTTGTGCATCAAACTCGGTCTTATGGAGATTGATGTGAGCCCCAATGATGAGGAAGAATGAGTCCCAGCTCTCATTCTGTTCTTGGTCTTCAGGAGGATACTGATTACGACTAAGTCCAAGCTCTTAGTCGTTCTGTCTTCCTTAAGTGATGTTTTTCGACTAACAAGTGGTACCTACTGGCGGAACTTATCCCTCAAATGTCTAAGGAAATGAGTCCCAGCTCTCATTTCAATTTGCCAGCATAAACCATCAGTTGAAATAGAATTGGGTCCCAGCTCCCAATTCCAAGTGATGATGAGGAGTGGATTTCTTGGAGAGAAGATTATGCGGAATAAAATTGAGTCCAAGCTCTCAATTTTTACTATCTTTCACGTTGCCAGCAGATAACTGATGGAATTTCCGCGACTGGCGAAAATTGAGTCCAAGCTCTCAATTTGTCTAAGTAAGCCAGCACCAGTATGAGTATCAGTTGCCAACTGATAAAGAGGCCAACCAGTTAGGGGGAAGTATGCGACTGGTATATCCTACTGATGACCAGTCATGCCAGCTGTCTCAGAAAAGGCGGGATCGTTCAAATCCAAGTAGCGTGTACAGTCCTCAGAATTTAATGCGGCATTTAATGCCACATTTAATGTGCACAGTGTCTGCGCAGTCCGACGCTTGGTTGCCACCAATCGCTGCGTGCCACGTCAGCTCCACGTCGTGGCACCTGTCAGCACGACCGCGCACGTCACCACAGGGAACCGGGCCTGCTGATGACCGTAGATTCTGACTTGCTGAGAATTCATCTCGGTCGTTTAATCCTGCATGGCCCGAGTATAAATACCCGATCACTTCCTTCGGGTTAACCTTTATGTTTCCCTACTTTCAGAACCCTAATATCTTTCAAAATTCTCTCATCTTGCCTTGAAATTTTCTGAACCTTGAATCTTTCTGAAGTCATGGCATCATCTTCTCAACCTCCAGCTGATAACCCTCCATCTACATCTACATCATCCTCGTCTGGTTCACCAGACCTACCAGTCGCTGAAGCTCATATGCCTACGTATACTGGCATAGTGAAGATCGAAGATATCGATTACACCTATCCGTTCGCCCGACTGGTTCAGTTGAACAGGCCGGCGACCAGGCGACAGCTCTCTAACGCGCAGTTTAGGACTGCACAGGTTCAGAAGGAGAAGATTCTGAACGCGAAGCTAGCCCTAAAGCATCATGGGCCGGAGCTGATGGAGATGGTCGACCACGAGCAGCTCCGCCAGTACTTGACGGCGAAACCCGAAACTTTCCATCCACACATGGTAGCCGAGTTCTACGCTCGGGCCGTGATAGCTGACGGCAGGAAGTCTTTCACAACTTCCATTTTTGGCCACCTGATCACCGTCACCGCCGAATACCTCGCCGATTTGTTCGGGCTGAGGAATGAAGGTATGGAGATAGCCTCGTATTATCAGAATAATACAGACGAGTTCAGGAGGAGATGGGCGGAGTGGAAGAAGGCGGAGGTGACTGAGTTCCGTACTGGAATGAGGAAGTCAGAAATGGAAGAATATTGGCAGATGGTATGCGACATTGTGGTGCGCATGCTGCAATTTGAGGTCGGATCGTACGCCGAGCTGAGCCTGCGCAAGTTTTCAGTGATGTGTGCGCTTGTCCACGGGGTTGAGGGCAACTGGGCTGAATTCTTCTTCGGCCGGTTGCTGGAAAATGTAGACAGAAACATCACTGTTCCGACTGACGGCAGGTTTGCTCACTCCGTATCCTTCGGGCTGAGGATCAGCCACATCCTAGAGATGGAATTGGGTGATGGCGTGGATCAGGGGGAACAGCTGATTGGTTCCGATTTCATACCAGCCACGAAGGTGAAGCTGCCTCACCCAGATTACAAGAAGCCACGCATGCTGAAAGGGAAGTCAGCAGTGGACCCTGCTGAGGTCGTTTCTGAGGAGGACTCAGAAGACCTGGGAGAGCAAGCACCAGTTATGGCTCTCCCGCTGACAGCAGAGGCAAGGGCAGAGTTGAAGAGGAAGCTGGAGACGGAGTCTCTCTTCGACACCATGGAAGGCACGGTGGCTGAGGCGACTGGTATCCACCCACGGGACCATCAAGTTGTACCAGTCACCAAGAAGCCATCCCGCAAGAAGCTTAAGACTTCCCAGCACCAGCAGCCACCGCCAGCTGTTGCTTATGAACCAGCATCCGGGAAAATCTCGATACCAGTCAAGAAGTCCGTTCTTGGACTGACTGAGGAGGAGACCATAGAGAGGATGACCCGGAAGCGCAAGAGGGTTCAGACCAGAGCTCAGAAGCTGGTGGAGCAGGCCAAGAAGGAGCAACAAGCCTCCATTGTGAGGAAAAAGCAGGCCCAGGCAAGGCTGAAGGCCTTGGCCGACCAGCGAAGAAGAGAGGCTGAGCTGGCAGCCCGCGATGAAGCCTTTGCAAAGGTGCAGGCTGAGCATGAGGCCAGACGTCAGGCGCAACTGGCGGAGCAGGTGCACCAGGTGGCTAAAGGCAAATGGGAAGTTGCCCCAACTACAAGTGCAAGGCCACCAGCACCAGCTCCAGGCCAGATCTTATCAGAAGAATCTTTTACCCGCCTGATGGTCATGGGCGCTGAAGAGGATGTACTATCCCTTGTGGATAAGTACCAAGAGGAGGAGGTCGCTGAAGTCCCTCCACCCGCGCAAGGGGGTGGTGGAGGTGAAGAAGACCCACTGGCCGCGCACGGGGGTGCCAGTGGAGGAGAAGAAGTGTGGGCGACCACCCCGGAAAAACTGGCAAGTTTTTCGGACATGAGCTCAGATTCTGAGGATGCAGAGGAGCCAAGGGCAGAGGAGCCGGAGCAGGCGGCAGCTGAGGAGGTGATACATTACTCCATGGTGCAGAGGATGGAGCTAAGGGATCTGTTCCCAGACCTTGATGATAAGGCTCGTCGTCCTGCCAGTCGCCCCCGATCTACAGATGCCTCGACATCAACTTCCGGGCGACCAGCAGCATCCTCTACATCACCAGCTAGGCGTGCACGTACTGAAAGGCGACCTTACATGCTCTGCATCCAAGAGCATCAACTGATTGATGAGGATACCTTCCAGTCGCGAGTGACAGGGGTACACCGGTGGGAGCACCGCGGGGACATGGCGTTTCTAAATTCACGAGTGCCTGAGCCATCAGCATTCAATATCATACCCATCAGCGGACTCCCCCACCAGTCGGTATATGCCTCAAGAATTTTTTGACTGGTGCCTGCCCCTGCAGCCAGTGGAATACTACAATTCCACTCTCTATGAGTATGTTGAAAACATCATGGCGGCGGTGGAAAATGTCGTCAATGACGAGATTATATCCAGCTACCGAAGACTCTGAAGGGTGGATCCGGAACTATGTCTGGAGTTCCGGAGGTGGAGGATTTTCGATCGATGCGAGCGCCTGCTGACAGTTGAGAAGCGGGCGGTCCTCTATGCCAGGCTGGGTCTTGGCTACTGGAGAGCGGAGGAGGACTGGGCTCATGCCTTCATGGGCACTGATCCTGAATGCCCCCAGCAGCTGTCTACTAGGAGGATCAAGCGCCGCTTGCTGAAAATCGCTGAGTATAGGCAGCTGACTGGAAGCTCCGGCCTCCCGCCACTGAAAAAGATCAAGTTACCTTTCCTCCAGTTTCGAGTCACCAGTCGGGGGTACCAGCTGACGTACGCGCTCCATCGCCTCAAAGTGCTGGTTACCCTCCCGAGGATCCCTCCCTACCATGCTATATTGTTCGACATGGCTGCCTGCGCTCTGCTGGTAGACCACTTAGTAGAGGAGGATCCCTCTCGTGGTTGGTGGCTGACCCTTGCCGTCCCCCCTGTTCCTACTGTTTCGGGCGATCTCGTCCCTGCTCACATGGACTGGCAAGTGGTGGAATTCATAGCCCCAACAGTTGTTTCTGAACAAGTCCAGCCAGCTCCAGCAGCAGTGCCAGTAGTGGAGCCAGCAGAAGCAGCAGTCGAGATACCAGCAGAGGAACCAGCCGCAGCAGCAGTACCAGCGGAGGAGCCAGCCTCGATGGAGATATCAGCTGAATCTGAACCAGCAATGGCTCCTTCCGCAACTGATGTGCCTTCCTCTTCCATGGAAGTATCAGCGCAGCCAATCTCCGAGATCCATCCCCCTGCGCAGCTTCTTGCACTCATTGATGCCAGGATGGATCAGCGCTTCGCCACCTTCCGAACAGAAATTGCTCAACAGATGGAGTCTGTAACCGCTGGCGTGTCCTCCTT
>JAPKLW010000243.1:657810-673215 GCA_026898455.1 Plectranthus barbatus | reverse complement strand
TGTTTTGGTGGATCAAATCCTAAGTCCTACCAGCGTCAGTTTGTCTCTAGAATAGCTCTAGTCTTAAATGTAAAGTCCTGTTTAGGTCTTTTGTGTTGTAAGTCGCAGCTGATCAAGACTCATGCTGGCTACTGGTCACCAGCATGAGATGTACTTACCAGTTGAGAGAAGTCTCACCAGCAAGCGACTGACAAGACTCGTGCTGACACTGTTCATCAGCATGAGAAAGAGCTCACGACTGGCTACTGTTCACCAGTTGGGAAGGTTTTCATCAGCAGGCGGCTGACAAACCTTACCAGCAGAATACGTGTTCTCACTGACACTATTCACCAGCGGTGAAGTCACCAGTCATGGGAGATTCCAAGAGTTAACATCCAGACAAATTGGTAGACTTAGATTGTGCCAACGCAAGTCACCAGCAGAGACTGCCAGCACAAGATCACCAGTATGTTCTGCCAGTCGGATGTTACCAGCAGAATTCAAGATTCGCTCTCCCAGAGTCTTAGAGACAAAAAGAAGATTCGTCTGAGGAATAAACTGACAAAGTATGACTTTGAGGATACCTTAAAGTCTATCAGTTCAAGACACCAGTTCCGATTCCTCGTACTGACGAATAGTGCCATTCTGACATAAAGAGATCAATGTCAGATAAAGTGGACAAAAGCATGGCGCTTTCCAGAAATTCCTACCTGCCGCCGTCTGAAGGACATGCGAGGACAGAGACCTTTTCCGGATGTATCCAAACGGCTAGAAGATTTGAATCGGATCCCTCGGCTATAAATACCTGGGATCCACCAACATTCAATACTCTTCTCGCCATACTCAACTACCGAAAGTCTGAAACTTTATTGCATTCAAGCAAAACTTTCGAGGCTTTTCTTAAAGCTTTCCGTGTGTTGATTTCTTCAAACACGAGACTTCAAGCTTCCAGCTTGTAAGTTACAGATCTCTTTGGTGTTCTTTCTCTTCTGAGGAAGTTCACAGCATCTCTTGTGCCAGCCAGCACTTGAGTTATTACGGGCTTTTGCCGTATTGAGAAGATACGTTCTTGGGAGAACTAAACACCCAAACTGCTGTGGAGGTTGAAGTGACGTGCTCGCACTCCACCAGCCGAGAAGAGAGTTGAAGAAGGAATCAAGACCGGGAGCGGTTGATCTAGCGAAGTGGTGGACAAGGGTCGCACCAGCTAGAGATAGATCGCAGGCAACTTGTACCTGATTACTCTATAGTGAATTTCCAGTGCTACGACTGGAGAGTGGACGTAGATCAGTTGATCGAACCACTATAAATCCTGTCTTTTATCAGCTTTCTGCATTTCATACTGATTTAAAACCCAGCACCCAAGTGCTGGTGTATATCTGAAAACTGATATAACTGTGCAAACAAGGCTAAAAATATTCTAAGTTTTGAATCACCAGCTGACAGGTCCCAGTCAGTTGGTTAACCAGCAAGTGCAAGAAACGATTAACCACATTTTCCGCTGCTAAGTTATACCCTGATAATCCGGGACCATCATCGTCAGGGTTCATTCTCCAATTAACGGATCTAAAAAATTTGTTACGGTTAGGTCAGGGGAGTTTAATCAATTTTGGTGGTCTGAATGTGTTGGAAAACAGGGGTCTATTTTGAAAACTTCACCCCGACAACAATACATAAAAATTTGTATTGATTTTAACATAGAAACTCATAAGGGAGTATATTTAAAGCATGTAAATTTTAGGAGTGTAAAGATGAGTACAGTGATCTGCACAACACAAACAAGGCAGAGTACTACAAAATGATACTCAATTTTGTAAAGCATTTCTCTTTTAAACCACTAATTATTTTTGAGTGAAACCAGTTGGAAAGTACTCTTAACATATTAAAGTGTGACATATCTGAAAATCAGTCAAATACAAGTTAATTTACTATGCCTACAGTGCTAAAACATGTCTTACAGAGTTCAGGGATTTTCAGAAATTGCTCAACATTTTGTTCTCTTCCCAAAAACGGGTTTAACCAAGTTATATGCTCCATAAACATCAAGATCAGACTTATGCATGCTTCAAGATCATCACATAATCACATTATACTTAGATCTCTTCATAGATCAAACATTCAATGGCTTAAACATGCTCTAGCACTACCAATCACACACATATATTACACACAAGCATATCTTTGCCAATCTCAACCAAATGCCATCAAATTCGAAATAAGACTTCTTGATCTTACATGCAAGCTCACAAACATCTAAAGGACACTAAATGGAAGGTAGGGAAGGTGTTACTAGAAGAAGAAAATCTCACATTTGGTAAGAGTTCGAGAATCGACACTATGGTCCTCTG
Organism: Plectranthus barbatus; assembly: GCA_026898455.1. Taxonomy (NCBI): domain Eukaryota; kingdom Viridiplantae; phylum Streptophyta; class Magnoliopsida; order Lamiales; family Lamiaceae; genus Plectranthus; species Plectranthus barbatus. Next base: position 670,888 of record JAPKLW010000243.1, on the reverse strand, counting down.
TTAGCTTTGATTTTTGTAGATTTGAGCTCCTCTCCTTACGTAGCTTCCAAATCTTCGGACTCCAGCCCAATTAATGAAGGTGGTTGATCCTAATGTACCTTGAATGATAGGGATTTTGGTACCAATAGATGGAAAAGGTTGAGGAGGTAAGAATTATGCAAAAATATGGGTGGTTTGGGTGGGTTTTGGGTGATTTATGGGGCTGAAATGGTGGCTGTCCCCTTGGAGCTTCAATGGTGGGTTTAGTTGCAGAAAAATAAAGAAGAAGAAGAGGAAGAAGAAGAAGAATAAGAAGAAGAAGAAGAAGAAGAAGAAGAGGGCGAAAGGTGAGGGCCGTTGAAGTGGTGTGGGGAGGGAGAGGGTGGAGTGCAAAAATGAATTTGCATACATGTCCCATGAATTCTCATGATTATGTTCCACATGCTTCTTTATCCTTTTGCCCTTCAATTTTTTAATTTCTCTAGCATAAAGTTTCTTCTAGAATGCCTATTTAGGTAAATTACCCTTCCACATAATTTATTTAATTTATAGGAATTTATTTAACATGGAGAACTCACCTTATATTATCTTATAAGGTTTGGAAATCATAACAATCATCCACCTTATAATAATGCCAAAATCAAGTAGAAAAATTTAGGATATAAATTCTAGAATTTGCCTTGGAATTATTCTAGAATAAAATTCATCTCGAGTTTAAAATACGCGATTGGCCTAGGTATAATCCCATGAAATTAGTTAATAATCATAAGCTAGGAAATTGGGTCTTATCTAAAACACATATTTTTCTAGTGGACTTATTTGGGCTCCAAAGAATTAATTCAAGATTGGGCTCAAAATAGCTTGAGCTGTCGAAGTTGAAATAATAATAAAAAGTTTAAATCTTTCGGGGTGTTACATTTAGATCGCAACCCAGGATCTAGACTGAAACGACTCGAACGCAACGCGGAAGCAAACTGATAACTTGATACAACGGGGAAATCCAACACCTTTGAAGTCGACCCTTAGGGAACTGTAGGCAAGAAGGACAACGAACCCCTATGACTCAACAAGCAACTTGCCTTAACAACAATGGATATAGTGAAAAAGCCACAAACGGATTTGTAAGTCCGATTGATAAGTCAATATTGAATTTCAAGGCACTCCACAGAAATTCAAGAGCTTTCAGATAATTGGAGAATTAAACTCACGTATATTATTAAACTGAAAACTGAATTATAATAAAAAATATGGAGCCCTATTTATAGTGAGAAAATCAAATCTCTAAACTTAATCAAACTAGGAAAATAAATTTGAAAACCATATAAAATCTATCAAGATATACAACAAATATATCTTGATATATTTGTAACAAAACGAATTCTAAATCCTAGAATTCATATCTAATCAAATTAAAACTAATTCAAAAATTATCAAGATATATCAAATCTTTTATCATATCTTCAACAAATCTTCTTGAAATATCTTGATAAATCTTGCCAACTGGATCTCCATCACAAAGTCTTGATCTTTTCTTGATCGATATTGAATTCATCAAAGTGTATGCTTGTTTTTGCGTGATTGTCGAACTCCCTTTTGTTTGCGAATCCCTTCTATTTATAGACAAGGATTCAAACATCAATATTTGAATCTTTTGTCCGTTAGAGACAGATTGACGAACCACCAATCCTCTTCCTCCTTAATCTGAAAAGCACAGAGATGTTTCAAGTCTCCTGTCTTTGATTGGCTCTTTCTTTTTTTTGCCGACTTGTTGGAACGGATCTTTAGTTATTGCTAGAAATCCCTTTTGTCTCTTGATAAGTCAACCTTTAGATTCAGGAGATTCCTTAAGATTTTTGAAATTGTAGATCCTCTTATTCATCCGTTACAGATGTTTGTTGGTTGCTATCAAAACACTCTGCTAAGTTTGTCACTTGTCTACTGAGATCTCAACAACCTGTTTGCTTTATTTCTTCAGCAACTTTGTTACTTGCTGAGTTCCCTCAACAAAGTTCATATGTTTGTTAGCGTTGTTTATCTTCATTGTTTGCTAGCGTCCTTCGCTACCTTTGCGTACTATGCTGAATCCTCTAGCAATCTTCTCACACTTTGTTGAATCATTTAGCAAACTTCAGCGACATTTTTCTAACTCTATTACAACTCAATCAGAATTATCCTATACAGGACTTTTAAAATTGCAGCATATTGCTAAGTTTCTAGAGATTAGATAACCTAGCTTTGATGCACCAAAACTAATACAAATAACAATAAGATCAAAAGGGTACAATATTCCCAACAAATTCCCCCCTTTTGGAGCGATCAAAGTCCTAAATCTAACTAACTGATCATGGGAGAGAAGACTCTTGAGTTTACAAAGAAATATCTAGCAATCTAACCCAGTATGTCGACTCCCTTAGACTCTGTAAAGGTTCGGAAAAGTTCCCCCTCAAAATAAGAAGGGTATTGTTTGATAATTTTTTTTAGCACAAGTGAATAGCTTAATGAAATCCTGGAAATTCAGCAAGGAATTAAGAACACGCAACATTCACACACAAAATAGAGCAATACAAAATCGAACACCTACACACTCACCAGTCCACATGCAATTTACTGATTACACTAAAAGTGTAAGTTCAACTAAGCAAATTAAATCAGAATTGGACAATGAATTTTTGTCATCAATCTTGGTGAGTTTCCATTACATATTTCAACAATGAAGTACAAGGAAACCAAAAGCCAAACTAAAAACTTACAAAAAATCTCAAAGATAGGAAGAGTTACTGCTTTGATGCGGAGGAGTCTGAATCAACATTTTTCAAACTCGGAGAGCCGGTGGCCCTTGTTAGATTGCTGATAGATTGAGCAGTGATCTCCATAAACCTATCCACCAAGGAATCTCTTTCTTTCCTTTTGATTCGTTTTTGCTCTTCTTTCCTTCTTCTTTCTTCCTTATATCCCTCCTCTTGTAGCCTTTGCAATTCTTCCTCTTGCTTCCTGCGAGCTTCTTGGCGTAAACACCTTTCCTCCTCTTCTTGACACCTTTCTTCCTCTTCATCTTTCCTTCTCTCTTCCCCCTCTTTGATTGCATCAAAAAGTTTAGCAGAGAAAGAGGTGAAATCTTTCTTCAGTGATTGGTGCAGCTCATCCTTTGCTTTCTCATCGACTTCTCCACCTATATTCAAAAGCCACATCCAAATAGGCTTGAATATCCCTGTGGAAGGTACTTGAGCTCACAGGCTCAACATTTAGAACCGGGGATGTATCAGTAGACACCACAACATTGTTGGAGGAAGGAGGTTGATATTTAGGAGTAATCTTTATTGCTTTGGGCTCCTTAGCAGGCATCTCAGAAGGTTGGGGCTCCTCGGTAGGTTTTTCAGTGGGCACTTCATCCACCACTACAATATTATCTCTCTCTTCAATGTTGGGAACAGGAGATGATGGCTCTGGTTCATATACAATCATCCTTATCGAAATACATGCTACAACACTCAAAAGTTCAATTCAGTATTCCTCTGATCTCCTTTCCTATTCAGCTTTCTTCTTCTCTTCCTCCTCTCTTTCCAACCTGGCCAGCAACTCAGTGAAGGGTTTTACCGTGAACCGAATCACCAAAACCAAAATGAACCGGATCGATCTATGGATATTGCTCATAATTAATTTCTCAAAACCCTAGCATGCTCTTATGAATTTAATACAAGATTGTGGATTGAGAGATTTACCGTAACTCCGTAGGGTCTGTACCGATCTTTTGCGTTTGAATTCCAAGAACCGATTCAACCACGCAATCTAATTTAATCTGCGGAAACAGAAATTAGAACCCTAATTTCTTGATTAAATTCAAAAATCAAAAGAGAGAAGAGAAAAGAAATATGTTCTCCAGATCAGATCTTCAGGGCTGTGTCCCAATGCTGTTCAGATCTACAACTGATGAGGACTCCGTAGATTTGTAATCTGAGCAGGACCAGAATCGAAATTCTCCTCCTTGAAACCCAAAAAACGGCGCCCCCTCTCTCTCTTTAGGTTTAGGGTTTTTCAACTGCATTGCAACTTATAAGAGAGAGCTGTTTATTTATAGACCTAGGGTTTTATCCCTAATGGGCTCTTTGGGCTCAATTCAGCATATTTAATTGGGCCAGACCAGGGACCTAATGCAAATAATAAAGTGGGCCTATAAATTAATTAATTCCCATGTCCAAAACCCAGGACACAATTAATTAATTAATATTAATTCTTTTTCACCACAGAATTAATACTGACCTACCCCTTTATTACCACGTTATGAGAACGGGTTGCATTATTTGAGAATCCCCATATTTAAGGTTACCGGACATCCATTAATTAATCGGAGCCTCTGACAAGCTCTAACTACAATTAATTAATATCTTATTATTCTTGAGTAGTACCACTCAAACCTTATCACTCGTGCCTGAATTTAATCAGCCTGCAGGACTTTGGCACGATGAATGTTATTGAGCTCCTCAGGGAATGTCCCCATCCTATTACTCGGATATGGTTACCTAAGTTCAGTCTCAGGCGGTACTACACGAACTGCTGTTACCCAAGATGCGGATATACGAGCGCGCTGTGTTGGCTCTCCACCATGGCAAGTCAAAGCAACAGTCAACCCGTGCAAACCCCTGAATCTTCGTTAGGGTTTGGACTCAATCAATATATCGAGATCTTTTATTCGCTGATGTATGACAGACGAATATATCTCACTGCGGTCATCAATACGCCACCTCTGCGTACCAGCATGTCAAGTAACCAAGACAGACTACTTATTCTGACAATGCCGCAGCCATCCGAACAGACATTTCCTCATATGCTGTCTCGGCTGTGATCACATTTATGTCTCACTAGGTCAAGTGATCATACTGTCTTCTGCGATCTACAACACGCCGTATGATCGTCCCTATCGGTGAGACAAGAGGATACCATTGTTCATACATGTACGATTGTTAACAGATAGGAGAAATAAACCGTTGTATATACATTGTAATAAATGCTTTCAGTATACAAAACCCATCACTCAGCAGCTGCTGTATCATGTTTCCTCGTTGCAGGAGACCTTAACTGTTGATACCTTATCAGAGTACGTATTAATGTGCAGAAGAAGTTTTTACAATCAGTTGCACTCTAAAACTGGGGGGGTCAGTTTCCCAGTTTAGGTTTAAATAAAAACTATGTTAGCCGAGCAGGATATTATAATGGTTCGGAGCCTTAAGTCCTACGTCCACTCTTCAAAAATTGATAAGGTAATTCACTTAGAAAATGAAGTATACACTCCTAACAATCTATAGCCAATCACCACGAAATCCACTATTCGCAGCAAACTGGATCACTCGCCCAGGTAGATGATCTTCACTCCTTCTTCAGTTCTTCGAAGCGAGGTAGCTCCTTGAAGACTTCTTAGAACTCGCAGTCGTCGGAAATGGATTAAGGACAAACCTCCCTTCTCCTTCTCTGGTGGATGGATTATTGAGTTCTTCCCAAAATGCACGAAGGTTGGCGAAAGCCCGTAAGAACCTGTTCCTCGACTAAGAACCAGGTTGCTAAGTTCTTACTTGAAAAGTAAGAACACCAAGAAGATAGACTAAGTCAAAAGACTTAATCCTCGTGTACTCAACGTAAGACGGTGAATCTCAGATGATTTCTTAAGAAATAATGCCTCGTGTTCAATTAATGAACCACAGAGTTAATGCTTTTTTGCTCGAGAGCTTTGAATGCTATGAGCTTTAAATCCAGCAGAGTAAAGGAACTTTTAATTCAGATGTTCGAGAGCTTTTGTGGTCTTGTCCTTCTGCGATTTATAATTGAATCTCCAGAAAGTAGTCAGTAGAGACAATTCGAATGATGTCCAATCAAAGGCCATACTTTTCTGTGGTCGCAGACCTGCCCCCTCTGCCTTTTCTGAACACTGCCATACTTTTTGCAGAGATAGTTTTGTCTTGTTGTGTCAGACTTGAACAACGTTGTATTGCAGTCAACTGAGTGAAACTTTGTTTCTTATGATTTAGTCTTCAATGTTCTTTTTGTCTCTTGCCTTTCACGTGTTCATTCTGCGTAAAACTGTTATGGTCTGAAACTGTGAGCGCCTCTCGACAGTTTCTCTTTAAAAACTGTGTCCATAGTTTTTATCGCTATTGCTCCCTTGACAGTTTAAGACTGTCTGCATAATTATCTCGGCTCCTTGCTCCTTAAACTGTCTTCACAGTTTTCTTCGCATGTCGCTTCTTGAACTGTCTTCACAGTTTTCTTCGATCCTTCAGTTCTGATAGTTTTATCCTAAAAAACTGTTCCTCAGTTTTTGGTGGTTTGCCTTACCCGAACTATTACAACTCGATTATCCTATACAAGGATTACATGAAGTAATAACTCTAAGGACTAAACCTTGGTATACAGTTCTTGACACATCAAAACATCAAATTAAAGGTGGGATTTCTACATCAACACCTAAAAATTTCCCCCTTTTTTATGTTGTCAAAACTATACCATCTAAGTCAAAATGAGGATGCAGTTGCTCTGAATTTACAAGGTATGGAATTCTAATCACTACTCGGAACCGTGCTTCCTCTGGATTCGACCTACTCTAATTGATCTTGCCCCTGAATCGGAGAGATATTACTTAATTAATATAAATCAAATTAGAGCGAGAAACAAACTTCTGATCACACAGGAATATGTGAATTAAGCTAAAACTGTATCTAAGGTAAGAGACAATGAGCAATCGTGTTCAAACCAGTAGTTTTTTACCTTTCATTAAAGGTGTTCATTACAAGGTACATGAAAAGTGAAAAACTGCAATAAAAAATAATTTAGTGCACGCCATTAATCCTTAGATTTATCTTTATCCTTCAATTTCTCTAGAGTAGAGGAGGATGAAAAGGTTCCAGTCTGTTTGGCTATGGTTTTGGCCATTTCCATTATCCACTTCAGCTGTTCTTCCCTGGTCTCTTTCATCTGCTGCAACTGCATCTGCATCTGCATCCGCATTTGCTCATCTCTAATCTCTAACATCCGCATTTGCTCATCTCTCATCTCTTCCACCTTTTTGACAATATCAACCAGTGTAGCCATGGATGTCTCGACTTGGTGGCTCGCTGCTAGGCTTACTGCTTGGTTGATTGCATTTTGAATGCCATCGGTCAGGATCACAGTGGGAACTCCAACTTAGATGGGGTTGGGAGATAGAGTTTCTTCTGGAACAATTGTTTGATCAACAATAACAATTGCCCTGTCTCCTTCATCATGAGCAGTTTCCATCTCCGGATGATGAGCAATTGCTGCTGCTTCTTCCTCCTCTTTCCTTTATAGCTCAACGACAGCTTGTTCTTTTTGTTTTTTCTTTTCGGATTCTTCGTCCTTCTGTCTAGCCCTTTCTGCTTCTGCGGTTGCTGCTGCAGCTTCAGCCTCCTACCGTGCCTTTTCTGCAGCTGTTGCTGCTGCTTCCTCTTCTTCTTTCTTCTTTTGTTCTGCTTCAATTCTTCTTTGCTCAGCTTCGCGTTCTAGCCTTTGGATCTCTTCCTCTTCTTCGCGAATTTTATGAGCTTTCTTAGAAGAGTATTCTTTAGCTGATTTGAACAAATGTATGGTCTGAAGCTGTTTGAAGAATTCCCACAGTGTACGTTGGAAAACGAGTTCAAGAACTTGCTCGGCAGTTTCTTGGAGAGCTAAAGTATGAGAGAGTTGAATAGCTTGAGCCAGAGCATCCTCATCTTCTTTCAACAGTTTTTCTTCTTCTTCTTCTCTCCTCAACCTTTCCAGCTCCCTCTCTTTATCTTCTTCAAACTGGGAGAGTTATGTTCGAAACCTCTCAACTTTGGCATTCAACCATTGTTGAAGATCGTGTAGTCTCTCTAGGCCAGTGTGGCATTCTCTGATCTTCCTTTCTATGCGCTCTAGAGTAGACTCTCCTCTATCTTCGAGGTTTGTTGCTATCTTCCTCTTGTTTCGTTTCTTCCTTCTTTCGTTCTCTTCTCGAGGCAGTATCAATATATGTTTCTGCTTTCCTGGAACTGAGGTGCCAATTTTCTTAGGTTTCTTGGCACCCTCGAAAGCTTGAACTGGTGGAATGCTTTCTAGGCTGGCTGTGGTCTCTTGATCTACCACCTTATCATCAAAACTGTCGTGCTCCTCATAATTACCATTGTCTCCACCGTTGACTCCATCATCTCTTTGAATTGAGCGGTAGATTGGATTCTTTGGTGGGAGAAATCTGACGGCATAAGGTCTTCCCCCTCTCTTTGGAAACCTAAAATACTCTCAAGAAGGTAGCTGACCTTCAAACCAAAGCTGGCACTCGAAGAAAATCAGCCCGTTTTTTTCTTCACATCTCCAATAAACGTCCAAAAATGTATTCCGCCCAATTTCCTCCTGGGCTATCATCAAGAGCCATCATCAGGGCATATTTGGGCTGGCTCAATTCGAAGAAGGATCCGACCCCACAATACAGCATTCTCAGTGCAATCTCACTGAGTGTTTTATAGAGTGATTGAAATTCAAACACCTTTGTGGCAAGTATGAAACCTTATTATCAGGCTTCTTCCACTTTGCCCAATGGTTCTTCATGGCATTCTTGTCATCATAGAGATAACTAGCAATGTGAGCCTCTATTTTGGGTAGATGAAGATACCGGGAGATGAGATCAAGATAAACCTTGATCTCCTTTTTTGCAACTTTTATCTTAAAAACATTGATCTTTGTCAATTGTCGCATGCTCGTAGAACTCAGCAATGAGATAAGGTTTGAACCTTCTTGGAGATGCAGTCAAGAACTACGTCAATTTCTCCGCCACGAGCTTCTGGGAAAGCTCTGTAGTAATCGTCTCATCTGATGAGATCAAAGAGAATTCCTTCCAGTTCAAAATCTTCTCTTTTACTACTTGGGAAGCCCGTATCTGGTGGTTGGTGAATCTGTGAGAATAAACATCATCTCTCACCATTTAAACTAGATCGGTGTGCGGAGGTTTCTCCGTGACAGTAAATTTCTCAGGGTTATCGAAGGTGCTGGTGCCTTCGATTTGTTGAGGTTTCTTTTTCAGCATGTTTCGAAGATATAATGTGGGTGATTTTTGAGATTCAGAGGTTGAAGGCTTGTAATTTCTGAGAAGATTTGCAGAGAGTAAAGAGTCGAGTAAAAGTGTCGAAGAAGAAGACACAAAGGTTTTAAGAGGTTTTTGCTGATCAATCGATCACGAAGATCCATGGCTAAGATTGGATGACTAAGATCGATGCTGATGTAGGCAACTGTTCACATCTCTGGCGCGCCGTTTAGGAACGTGTGGGATTGGCGATGTGGCTCCGCTTAATACGCCTTTGTGCTACCTACATTTAATGCGACGTGCAGCCGACGACTTCGGCCTAATAAAACTTTTGTGCCTTTACCTTGGGCAATTTTCCCTTTCCCACGTTCATCAAATTGCTTAGGACAGTTCGCATCTATCCCAATTGGAAATACCGATCAACTATCACCCTTAGTTGCCAGTTTTAAACTGTCCTCTATATCGGTAGTTAAAAACTGTGACCTTTCTCAGTTTCTTCGCACAGATTTGTAGACGCTCAGTTCCTGAACTCCTTCCTTAGGAATTAATGCGAGGATTGGGAAACCGTACATCCATGGTTTGACCCTTCACTGACTCTGAACTCTTAGCCTTCCGATCTATTGGCCAAATGTCCATTCAAGGATGGCTCGACGTAGTTGTTTGGCATTTAATGTAGACTCATCGGCTTCTGACTTTGAACTACAAAAAGTCATGTCCTGCATTTAAGTGGCTTTGCATCCCTTCGATCGACGCGCAAATTCGTCTATAAATACCCCTTTTAAGAATAAGGGAACGCACACAACCCACATTCGTTTAGATTACCATAAATAAATCAAATCACCCTAAAATTATGTCTTCTCTTTCTTCTTGTAATAATATTGCGAGAGAGATTGTGAGGATCTACATCCCGAGGAACAAGATTCTGGATAAGCGGGGGCTTTATGCACAATACTGGAGAACTTCGGATGTTTACGAGGAGGTGATGGGAAACTTGAAGGCCAATGATCTTGAGCGTTTCATGACCATAAAGCCTAACTCCTTCCATATGGATTTGCACAAGGTGCTTACCTAAAATGCCATTGTTTTCGATGAAGATATTTACTGCAATATCAATGGGGAGGAGTTTTTCTGGTCAGCTGACTATTTTGCGGAGAAGTTCGGGCTTCCTCGTGGGGGGAACCCTGTGATGGAGTATCAGAATGAGGTCACAGCGCCTGAGTGGTTAGTTTGGCCGCAATGGTGATCCGCGAACATCAGCTTCCATCCGACTACACCGAGAGGGTTCCTCAGGCCACGCTACAAATTATCATTTGACATCATTAATCAGATGGTAGTCTGCATTCCCCTTCTGGAAATTAACTTTACGCCGCCTGTCTGGAAGGCAATGATGGCATTCGAGGATCAAGCTGAGGTAGACTTGGAGGTTTTCATCTTTGACCGCCTGAACAGAGCCTTGCAGAACCTGCCGGAAGTCACTCTTCCTTACGGCATGCAGCCAAACTAGCACATCGAGAAGAGGATCCCCTTTTTTGCTGAATACCCCCAATCTCGTTGGCAACGATTACTACCCCTCCAGATGGACTCCCACTCGCTAATTAATGAAGGGGATTTTGGAGAGCAGTTTAAATAAAACCTGTGTTAGCCGAGCAGTTTTACTTAGTCAGTTTTCAGATATACACTTCAACACTTTGGAGAAGTGTTGAAGGTTTCAAAACTCCATTGGAAACTGTGTAAAGATAAACGTACGAAACTCTGTAAATAAGGCAGGATATTATAGTGGTTCGGAGCCTCAAGTCCTTTGTCCACTCTTCGGAAATTAATACGGTAATTCACTTAGAAAATGAAGTATACACTCCTAACGATCTATAGCCAATCACCACAAAATCCACCGTTCGCACAAACTGGATCACTCGCCCAGGTAGCTGATTTTCACTCCTTCTTCAGTTCTTCGAAGCCAGGTAGCTCCTTGAAGTCTTCTTATAATTCGCAGTCATTGGAAACGGATTGAGGGCAAACCTACCTTCTCCTTCTCCGGTGGATAGATGATTGAGTTCTTCCCAAAACGCATGAAGGTTGGCGAAAGCCCGTAGGAACCTATTCCTCGACTGAGAACCAGGCTGCTATGTTCTTACTTGAAAAGTAAGAATACCAAGAAGATAGACTAAGTCAAAAGACTTAATCCTCGTGTACTCAAGGTAAGACAGTGAATCTCAGATGATTTCTTAAACATTAATGCCTCGTGTTCAATAAATGAACCACATAGTTAATGCTTTTTCGCTTGAGAGCTTTGAATGCTTTGAACTTTAAATTTGCCAGAATAAAGGCACTTGTAATTCAGATGATCGAGAGCTTTTGTAGTCTTGTCCTTCTGCTATTGATAGTTGAATCTCGAGAAAGTAATCGGTAGAGACAATTAGAATGATGTCCAATCAAAGGCCATACCTTTCTATGGACGCAGACATGCCCCCTCTGCCTTTCCGGAACACTGCCATGGTTTTTGCAGAGAAAGTTTTGTCTTGTTGTGTCAGACTTGAACAACGTTGTACTGCAGTCAACTGAGTGAATATTTGTTCCTTATGATTGAGTCTTCAATGTTCTTTATGACTCCTAGGCCTCTTGCCTTTCATGTGTTCCTTCTGCGTAAAATTGTGCTAGTCTGAAATCGTGAGCACCTCTCGACAGTTTCTCTTTAAAAACTGTGTCCACAGTTTTCATCGCTATAGCTCCCTTGACAGTTTTAGACTGTCTGCACAGTTATCTCGTCTCCTTTCGCCTTAAACTGTCTTCACAGTTTTCTTCGCATGTCGCTTCTTGAACTGTCTTCACAATTTTTTCGATCCTTCTATTATGACAGTTTTGTCCTTAGCAACTGTTCCTCAGTTTTTGGTGGTTTGCCTTACCCAAACTATTACAACTCAATTATCCTATACAAGGATTACATGAAGTAATAACTCTAAGGACTAAACCTTGGTATACAGTTCATGACACATCAAAACATCAAATTAAAAGTGGGATTTCTACATCAACACCTAACATTAAGACAGTTCCAGAAGTGGAAGCCTCAAAAGGCAGAGCATACTCAGAAGGTGGTAAAGATCGATCTCCCCTAGCAACTCCATGTGCCCTGCTTTCTAACACTTGCCTATCAGTATATTTTCTCTGGGTTGTCTGGTCCATCCAATCACCGACCCAATCTTCTTCACTCCTCCTATGGTTTAAACTCATACGAGCCATCAGAATTGATCGATCTTCATAGTTGAGCTCATGGGTAGCAAAGTCAAACTGCCTCCACCTAAGAAATTCCATTTTAAGAAAAAGATTATCATCAGATTCATAAGAAATATCAACATCATCATATTCAATTGGAAATTCTCCCGCAAAAGTGGTAGCAAACTCCTCGGACAATCGGGCTTCAATGTATACAGAGATGTCATTTGTCTAAGGAATTAGATCAACATTTTCTTCATCGGCCACAATCACTGCTGGAAACCATTGAGCAATACGTCGTGCTCTGAACTGATGGTGTGGTTCTCGTGCATGTGGCACTCTCAAAGCATCTTCCACGCATACTGTCTTGCCTTTCCCTTTGTCCTCAACAACCACCTTGGTTTGCTCAACCTCTGATTTAGCGGACATATTAACGTCCTCCCTATTAATATCACTTGGAATAGTATCCAAGGATATGCTAGATCTTTCGGGGGAGGGAGGAGCATCAAATTTCTGCCATAATGAGTCGATTGTGTCCTTGAGAATATTAAAGGAATCGACAGCATTAGCCCATCCTGGGACTTTAGAAGGGTCAAGTCCTGGGGCACGAAGATACTTCTAATTTCTCTTATTTACCTGCTTCTTTATGTCTTCCGCCAGTTTTTCCGGGGTGGTCGCCCGTTCTTGGGATTTAGCAACAATCCCTAGTGATTGCTCTGCACCGGCTAATGAGGTTTGCTAGTCTTCAGACATAACAATGCCAAGAACATGAGAATAAATTCAGTTAAGAATACAACGATCATACTCAGCATTTGATTTGAGCTTGGATGCTTCAGCCTTCTTGGCCTCGTC
>JAPKLW010000243.1:642127-657800 GCA_026898455.1 Plectranthus barbatus | reverse complement strand
AAATTCACATGAATTTATAATGATGAAAGATGTATCTAGCAGTATCTTGAATTAGATATGCCTCTATCTCCAAATCAGATTAGAAACAGGATTTCCGCATGCGCGTCGACCGAGTCTGATTGGCGTCGATCGCGTCTCACTTTCTTGCCTCGTCGATCGCGTCTGAACAGCGTCGATCGACGCGGCCTTCTTCTTTGCTTCATCGATCGCCTGGCAACAACATGCCTCGTTGATCGACTAAAGGCCCTCGTCGATCGACGAGGTCTCAAGCACTGGATCCTAATTCCTCTGTTTTTTCGACTAGAAACCTGCACGATTCATCAAACACGACATTCCAAGTACAAAATCCAATTCATGCATAAACACAAGTACAAAAACGATCTAAACACTACACAATCAGTCAAAGAACTATAAGATAAGTTGGTGAAAATCCTAACTTATCACCTTGCACGGTAGCATGCTCGTCAACAACACCTTTCTCAATAGCTCTGCTTTCCACTTGCGCAGCAGCCTGCATACTAAAAACTTCAACATTTTTCTCAGCATCTTTGGCAGAATTACTATCACCTTGTGCAGTAGTTTTCTTAGCAACTTTCTCAATATTCTTAGCAGTGCTACCTTCACCTTGCGCTGTAGCCTGCTCAATAGCTTCATCATTCTACACACGTTGCTTGATAGTAGTCTCAGCACCACCACTACCACCATGCACACCAGTGGGCTTCTAAACATGAGGAACACTACTCTCTCAACCTTGTGCGGGAGTCGGTCTTTCTATAACAAAACCGTCTTTTTCACTCATTGGTACAACAGGAAGGTCATTGAAAACTCCAGTAGATAGCATTTGTTAAAAGCTTATCTGAAACAACATCAGGATTGATCAGTTGTTCTACTTGCTCGGTAATCATCTTGCCTTTCCCTTTATCTTTAGCAATGGTGGTTGGCTCCTTCTCAGCAGTTTGCTCAAACTCCTGTTTCTTCTTCACATCATACTCCTCAACAGCAGCTTTGATTTGTTCATTATTTGCATCACGCTGCTGGAAGGTAATCTCTTGCATCATCTTTTCGAACTCTTTCTCCTCCTGTCTTTTCTTCATCTCCTTTTCTTGCTTGGCCTTCTTTCTTGATTCCTGTTTGGCCACGACCAACAACCTCCTTTTTGTGGTCTTTTTTGATGAATCAATAACGGGGATGTTGAGGGTTGGCACGATGATGGGCATCCCAGAAGTTGAAATAATAATTGGCATGTGGACTTGAACAATTGATCCTCGGAAGGGATCATCCTTGCCCTTCCATGTTGTGGTTTCTTCTGCAACAACCTCAGTAACTTTTTGTTTCTACTTCGGTCGTGGCTTGATTGGAGTCCTCTTCTTTGTAGGTGGCTTGACCCCTGGATCTAACTTGGTAAGGTCTAACACTTTGTCCATTTCTTGAAATAAGGATATGCTAGATCCTTCGAGGGAGGGAGGAGCATCACGTTTCTTCCATAATGAGTCGATTGTGTCATTGAGAATTTTATAGGAATCGACAGCGTTAGCCCATCCTGGGACTTTAGAAGGGTCAAGTACTAGGGCTCACATGTATTTCTCATTTCTCTCATTTACCTGCTTCTTCAGGTCTTCTGCCAGTTTTTCTGCGGTGGTCGCCCGTTTTTGGGAGTCAGCAACAATCCCTAGTGATTGTTCTGCGACGGTTGATTAGGCTTGCAAGTCTTCAAACATAACAATCACGACCTCAACATCTTTCTTTTTAAGATTAACAGCCTCTTGCTCTGCTGTCCTGATTTGTTTCAACTCCAGAAATATCAGCAACGTTGTCTCCACCTTTCATAACAACTTGCTCAATAACCACTTTCTCATCAGCAATAATCACTTTCTCTTTCATATGATCATTTTCAAAATTCTTAGCAATACCACCTTTGCCTTGCACGGTAGCATGCTCGTCAACAACACCTTTCTCAGCAACTCAATTTTCCCCTTGCACAACAGCCTGCTTACTAACAACTTCACAAACCGAGACCTCCGCAGATGATTGAGAAGAAGTTTGATGAATATACAATGGAGGACAAAAACAGAGCTCAATTGGAGCACCTAGCAAAGAAGCTTATCCTTGACTCTTTGCCGCCGTTAATGGCAGACAAAGCATTAGACTTTGATATGACCAAGCAAATGTGGGATTATGTTTGGGAATCTTACCAGGAGACCGACCAGATGAAGCGCAGCAAGCTACAAGTAGCTGTTGATAAGTATGAATCTTTCTCTATGCATGCAGGAGACACCATCCAAGCTATGGAAGAAAGATTCCACACCATTGTCGGAGAGCTTCGGAATCTGGGCAAGACATATGCTAATGGAGAGATGAATAAAAAGATCATCTCATAGCTCTTTCCACGGGAGGTCTGGTTCGTGAAGATGACGAGCTTGAGCGAGAAAGACCTTAGCCAAATGTCCACATCTAAGGTATTTGCTCAACTCAAAACTTACGAATTTATTATACAACAATCTAAGAAGAACGAAGCCGCTGCTGCGAAAACTTCGTCATCAAATGTGTACCCTCGGAGGATCTAGCATTCTTTGTGAAAAGAGATGCTGGAAAATGGAAGACAAAGAAGCCCTTCCACACTCATGAGAGATCTGCTCCAGCTTCTCCAGCAAAGGAGGTTGTTCCATCCTCCAGCTCACAGCCTGAAGATTTGAAGATCAGTGAGCTCGAAGAGCAAATGCGAAAGCATTAGAAGCTAATGCTCGAAGCCAAAGCTGAGAAAGAAGCAAAGGAAGCCAAGCTTACTTCATCATCCTCTCGTTGCACAGAGAGAAAGCCAAGGACATGCTTTGAATGTAATTCTCCAGATCATCTTAAGCATGAATGTCCAAGGGTAAGTCAGGAAGAAATAGAGCGCCTCAAACAAAGGATGGAGAGAAGAGCTGTCCGAGCGGTCACCAGAGCATTGCTGACCAGGACCGAAGTTCTAGACATTTCTGATAATGATGAGGAGTACTATTCCTCGGAGGAAGATGATGAGGAAGCCTTGCTGGTCGTGATGGCCAATATTGTTGAAGATCAGTTTGCTGATGCTAATGCTGATGCTGAGCAGAGTGCTGAATCGGCTCTAGCAGTCGATGCACATGAGGTACAATCTACTAGCATTTCTAGCTTAGCAATCATGCACAAATTGGAGGAATCTTTTTTAGATTCTGAGGATGATTATCTCACGAAGCTTTCTATTGAAATTTCAAAGATGTATGAGATAAAGAATGTTATCATTGGGGAGAACACCTCGTTAAAACTTAAAGTTACATCTTTGACCGAGGAAGTCGAAATACTAAGGTCTGATAACGAGTTTTTGAAACTCAAAGCAGATTACTCTAAGCTTTCTGAAAATTTTCAAATCATTGAAAAAGAGAATCCAGCTTTAAAGTGTAAACCTAAAGAGGAATGTATATGTGCTTACACATCCAGCAAGGCAGTTCTTAGTGCCATTGTGAGCCAACAAAGGAAACATTCTGATAAATCAGGAGTAGGCCTTGGTTGTGTTGAAGCAACATCCTCTAAGGAAGCCTTGAATAAGAATGCTGAATTTTTAAGCAGAGAATGATTCTATTTGTCTCTGCTGGAAAAGTCAATGCTGATAAAGGTAAAGGAAAGGTAAATGTTGTGTCATCAACTGCTAAGTAGACAAATTGGCATAGCAAGCATGATTCTGCTAGACCTCAGCAAAATACTCAGAGGATGCCTGCTAGACATACGAGTGCTAGACCTCAGCAGAGTACCCAGAGAGTGCCTGCTAAGCATACATCTACTGGATCTTTGCATAGTACCCAGAAGATGTCTGCTAGAACACACTCAACAGTGCCAAGGAGGAATGTTGAGCATTATATTTTAAATGCTACGATAACATATCCTTCCTTTACTAAGGGTAAGCAGGTAGCATACCATGCTGTCAGGCCACAGTAACCTAAGTACACACAACATAGGAAGAATGCCATTGTGAGGCCCGAGTCCAATCGATTTCCATTTCAAAAGACTAGGAAGGCTAAGCATACAACTCCACCTAGATCTAATTATGCAAAACATGCTTATCCAAATGTAGAGAAAGGTGTGAAGGGTGATATCTAGAAGAAGGGGTTCCAAAAGGGATCATGATCCACGCTAATCCTGCAGGACCCGATGCTAAGCGGGTACCTAAATCAACGTGTTGATTGTTTTGCACGAACAAGATCCAAGAGCTAAGACATCAAGTATGTCAAATGAGTGGATCCTATATAGCGGTTGTTCAGCGCACATGTTGGGGGATAAAGAGTTGCTCTCAAATATTCAAAGAATTTATGGCCCCAAAGTCATGTTTGGTGACAACAACATAGGCAAAGTGATTGGGAGAGGATGCATAGAGCGAAATGGACTAAGGATTATCAATGTGGCGCTCGTCTCCAATCTCAAACAAAACCTGCTAAGCATAAGCCAGCTATGCAAAAATGGATACACCGTTTCTTTTATTAATACTGGTTGTTCAATTGCTGTCAATGCTACAGGTGAAGTAAAGCTTAGAGGCATCCGCAAGGGTGGCCTATATATTGTTGACTGGCAAAGTGGCCAGCGACATTCTTGTTTTGTAGCATTGAACAGGGAAGAAACCTATTGGCTATGGCATAAGAGGTTGACTCACCAGAATTTCGAGACCATCAACCACCTAGCCAAGCATAAGCTTGTTGAGGGATTGCCTGCTGAGACTTTCTGAAAGGAAGGTGTGTGCAAAGCTTGCCAACAAGGGAAGCAGACCAAGGCATCCTTCAAATCAAATCTGAAGAAGGCCACTTTAGAAAGAATCCTAGAGCTCTTACACATGGGTTTATTTGGCCCAATCACTCCAGCCACTGTAAGTAAAAATGTTTATACACTTGTGGTTGTTGATGATTTTTTCAGGTATACATGGGTTCGTTTGCTGAGAACGAAAGACGAAGTCAAGCTCATTCTACCAGAGCTAATCCTCAAGGAGCAGAATAGCAAAGAGGTTACCGTTAAGAGGATTAGATCTGATGACAGAACCGAGTTTTGCAATGGGATTTTGATGGATTTTTGCGCCGAAGCTGGTATCGGGCATGAGAAATCCACTGCTAGGACACCCCAGCAAATTGGTCTAGCAGAAAGAAGGAACATGACCTTGAAGGAAGCTGTGCGGTCAATGCTAGCGAATTCCGGTCTAAGTGGAAAGTATTGTGGCGAAGCAGTATTGAAAGCTTTCTATACACAGAATAGGAGCGCAATCAATGTCAGATTCAATAAGACTCCTTATGAAGTGTACAATGGTCGTAAGTCTTCTATTACTCATCTTCGTGCTTTTGGTTCAACATGTTATATTCGTAACAATGGGAAGTCGAAGCTTAACACTTTTTCGCCTAAGTCTGATGAAGGTGTGTTCCTGGGGTATGGACACCCATCGTACAATGGTTATAGAGTGTTAAATAAGACGACTGAAGTTGTGGAAATAACATGCAATGTTATTTTTTATGAGTCTATCTTAGTGCGCAGAGTTATAAGAGAGAAAGAGGATAACAATCATGAGACTAATGATGTCAATTGTCAATCGATCTTGAATTCTTTCGAAAATATGAAGATTGACCCGACTAAGTCTATGAGTGATTGTAATCCAACACAGACGCACTCAGCAGGTGACCAAACTGCTGACTAGGCCGATGATGCTAATGATCATGCTGAGGCCACCCACCAATTTATCTTAATGATAATTTGGATATTTTGGGATCCATTGATGGAGAAGATGAAGAAATCCTAGATCCAGTAGAAGATGCTGAGCATTTGGATGCTGAAGTTCCCGCTGCTGAGAATCCAGCTGATGAGGACCCGGTTGCTGTGATTCCAGATGCTGTAGTCCCTAATGCTGAGATTCCTGTTGCTGAGATGCCAAATGCTGAGGTACAGGATGCTGGACCCCAGGTGATTGCTGAGGAGAATGTTCTAGCAGAGAACAATTCAGCAGGCGAAGCTAGCAATGCAACCCCAGCAACCAGCAATCCAAGACCAAGATGGCTAAGAGATCATCCTTTAGATGCTTTGATCAATGATGTCAATGATCCAATCAGGACAAGACAAGGCAATGCTATGTTAGCATGCTATATTTCCCATGAAGAGCCATCGAAAGTTGAAGAAGCTTTACAATCTTCAGATTGAGTGAATGCTATGCAAGAGGAGCTAGCTCACACGCAATCATATTTGGGATTTGGTGGATAGACCCAAATATCAAAGTGTTATTGGGACGAAATGGGTTTTCAAGAATGAAGGAAGTATCCTACTTGTGCATCAAGGATGAAGGAAGTATCCTACTTGTGCAGATATATGTCAATGACATTATCTTCGGCTCGAAGAATCATAGCTTATGTGATAAGTTTTCAGAGCTGATGCAAAGTAACTTCCAAATGAGTATGATGGGAAAGATGTCCTGCTTTTTCGGATTGCAAGTCAAACAATCAAGTGATGGAATCTTCATTCACTAGAGGAAATACACTCGCGATTTGATTGCTAAGTATTATCCAGAGAAGATGAAAAGCTTAAGGATTCCAATAAGCACAAGCTTCCTGATAAGCCTCGATGAAGGAGGAGAACCGGTGAATCCTACATTATATAGAGGTATCATCAGAACTTTGCTTTACTTAACAGCCAACAGACCATATATTTCTTATTCTGTCGGTATATGCACAAGATATCAAGCAAATCAAAAGAAGTCATACTTGGATGTTGCTAAGAGAATTATTCGATACCTCAAGTGTACTGAGGGCCTTGGAATTTGGTACCCAAGGTCCGATGGGCTAGCACTTAGTGGCGACTCCGATTCAAACTTTGGGGGTGCAAGATTGTCGAAAGAGCACCAGCGGGACGTGCCAATTCCTCGGACATAAGCTGATCAATTGGTTTAGCAAGATGCAGAACTCTGTGGCTACATCTACAACCGAAGCAAAATATGTAGCAGCCGCAAGTTGTTGTGTGCAAATCTTGTGGATTCGGCAGTAATTTCAAGATTATGACATTCCTCGTGAATGTGTGCCGATCTACTGCGATAATAATAGTAACATGTGCATAACAAAGAACCCCATTCATCATTCAAGGACGAAGCATATTGATATCCGACATCACTTCATTCGAGATCATCAAGAGAAGAAGGATATTGATGTTCAATAAATATGCACTGAAGATCAGCTAGCAAAAATCTTCACGAAGCCGCTTGCTCAGGCTAGATTGAAAGAATTATGTCTAAAGTTAGGCCTCATGGAGCTAGAAGATGTTGTTGATGAATAAGTTTTTATTCTCATTCTTTCTGGATTTCTTGGATTTTCAGAGAAGTTGGAGAGAAACGTATCCAAGCTTACGTTTTTAAGTCGCTTATTATTATTGCTGAGATATTATTGCTAAGCAAATGGATGCTGAGTCCTAGCTCTCAGCAGATCCTAAGATGTTTTCTCGCAACAAGTGCAATTGCTAAGGAGTATAATAGTCTAGCAAATGATTCAGACGTCTGCTAGAGGTGGAATGCTGAGTCCAAGCTCTCAGTATTTCGCCATATTGTTATGGTATAATATGCTATGATGAGATTTTTGGATGCTAGTCTCCGGATGCTGAATCCAAGCAGACTAGTTGAGTGCTAAAGATTTCCAATACTAGCAGATTGCTGAGTCCAAGCTCTCAGCAGTCTCCGGAAGTCAAAGCAGGAAGTTTTCTAATTTTAAATGATGTGTCCGACACGGTGCATTTAATGCGTGCAACTGACTGCATCTAACCATGAGGTGACACGTCATCCGCACTCAAGTTCATAGGGGCATGGGCTACCATACGAACTGTCTCTGCTACACTAAACGATCGATTGAATTTGAAAAGACGTTTCCTCAGCCGTCGGATCATTACTTGGAAGGTATAAACATCTCACTTTGTTCAACATTCAAACATTCTACACTCTGACAATCTGAATCCCTAGAATTTCTAAGTCATTCAAACACTCCCAACTTAGAAAATCCTTCAATATATTTGCTAATCCTGAATCTCCTCAACAATTTGAATCCCATACTCACACTGATACATCTGATTACTCTACGAAATCTGGATTCCCCATTCATTCCCGCAATCTCGATATGACCCTACACGAGCGGTGGGCACCGGAATATACAGGGATTGTCAAAAAAGAAGACGTAGAAGATAACATCCCATATGGTCAACTGGTGACTCTAGCCAGGAAGAAGGAACATGCAGGCTTATCCAACAATCAGAGGAGGGTGGCGCTAATTATGAAAGACCGCATTCTATACACTCCTCTCGCTGCACTTCAATTTCCAGAATGGATAATGGAAGCCCTAGCGAAGGCAGGGGTCCTTCGCTACTTGTCAGCGAAACCATTGTGGTTCCACCCACACATGGTTTCTGAGTTCTACGCGCGTGCCATAGTAGATGAGACCACCCAGATGTCCTTCAAGACTTAGGTTTTTGGCACAATTTTGGAGGTGAACGCTGACATACTTGCTGCTAAGTTTGAGCTACCCAACAAAGGCGAGCGTATTGCTACTTACAAGTTGAATGATCTGGAAGAAACGGAGAAGAGCTGGAAAGCCTGGAAGAAGCCCGAATTGGTGAAAGATCAAAAGGGAAAGCCGATCACCTTCAAGGTTGCCACTCTAATTAACCAATTCAAGGATGAGTACAAGACTCTTGCTGAGCTGGTAATCAAGATGTTCCAATGTGATGTTGGTTCATACTCTGAATTGTCGGCGAAGAAGAATTCAGTAATGATGGCGTTGGTGGATAAAGTGGAAGGTAATTGGGCGGAATTCTTTTATGGGCGATGGTTGGAGCACGCCAGGAAGAATTTGAAGATAAAGGAGGAGGATGTCTTTACATCCAATGTAAAATTTTGGATTGAAATCAGCAAATTTATCGAGATGTTCTTTCACAAGAAGAGGCTTGACAGATGCGAGAAGCTTCTTCTGACAAATTTCATTCTGATGACGAAGAAGAGAACCACTCCTACCGATCTTATCCGACCGATCATTCTAAAGGGTATGTCCAATGTTGACAAGAAGATCCCTACCTCACCGGAAGAGCCCCATCCAGGCGAGTTAGGATTCCAGAGATTGGAGTAGGTGATTGCTATGACTCCGAAGGAGATTGCAGCAGCCCAGAAAGCTACTGAGATGGAGAAATGCTTCCAAGATCTAGATGAGATCGAGAAGCTGGGAAATCTCCCTGCTGAACAAATTGAGGAAATTTTTGCCAAGAAGCAAGCTGAGCAACCGGCTCAAGCTTTGGGTCATCTTGCGGTTGCAATACCCAAGAGGAAGTGCACAGATGTGGCTTAACCTGAAAAGAAAAGGACACGCAGAAGGCTTATCAAGGAGGAGTGTTGATAAAGGAGCCTGTTGTTGAGCAAGGAGAAGACAGTAGTGATGAGGAGGTTGTATTCAATGAAGCTTCAGGCTAGGGACGGAATGCTGAACCCGAAACTAGCACATCTGCTAGAGCTGAAGAGGTGAATGTTGAGGCAAGGCCTAGCACGGAGATACCTACTGAGGTGAGGCCGAGCACCGATACGCCTGCTGAAGCAAGGAATGAAGAGTTCGTTGAACAAGATCTAGCATTCTTAGCCTCCTGCTTTTCTGACTCAGGTTCTGATGGAGAATCCGAGGATGTATTCGATGCTCGATTTTTTAGAAAGTTCCCAACCGACAACAACAAGCTACTCCGCGTATTTTTTAAAGGATTGCCAGGGTGCCAAATCAACTTGTCAATGATCGCTCAATGGTGTGCCCCTGTCTTCCTAGAGGAGAAGGTGAACTCTGACCTACTTTCCCTGCTCTCAGAGATAGAGGAGTTTGTGTTGGCAGAAGTTGAAAGAGACATAGCTAATGTCTTCTATGCTGATCTTGATGAGACAACACCGGAAGGCAAGTCATTGAGCGAGGAGTTGCTGAGATGGAAGAAACTTGACTATATGATGCACCAGCTCTGCTTCGAGGAAATGATTTTGGTGATGACAACGAAAGGTTTAAATTTTTAGAGGCAAGAAGAAAAGTGGGCCAATGACTGGATAGACCATGTGCCAGGGTCTAAACAGTTTTCTAATAAACAAGTTATGGCTAGGCTGCAAGAAATTCGTGCTCACAGGCTGTTCAACACATCCACATCTTTGCCGAAGTCTACATTCGCTCCGGATGGCTACTCTGATGGCAGGGATTGAGCTATCAAAGCGCCAAGCATGAGTAGCTGCTGAATATCATAGGAGGCAAGTAGAGTACGAGGCTATATAGAAAGAAAGGCTAATGGCCAGGATGGCTGCTATAGCTTCTGAGCGTGAGGTCACAGAATTGAGCGCTAAGGATAAAAGGTTTGTCCTATTTCTGGAAATTTAACATTCTTGATGTAATCCAAGCGGCTCAAACAGAGGAGGCTAAGACTGCTGAGACTGCACAGATCATGGATGCAGCTAAGCGAATCATAGATGAGGAGGCTCGCTACTTGGATGCTCAAGCTGAGATAGCTCAAGCCAAGAGTGCAACCATGTTTTTAATTGCTGAAGAATCTCGCTACTCAGATGCTCAAGGAGAAATTATTCAAGCCATAGAGTCAGCACATCGCTTAGTCGAAGAGGAAGCTCTCTACTTAGCTGCTCATGGTAATGGATATGTTGTAATGGAAGATGTTGCCACTGCTGAGAGTCGAGAACTTGTGATAGCTACAGCTTGTTCATTCACTGCTATCCCTGTAAGCTGCCATGACTTCAACTATGTCTTTCACTCTGTTGTTCAATTTGCTGGGCAAAATGTTCTATCTACCATCAATAAACGAGTGGCGGAGGAGGCGGCTGGAATAAGGAGGGAAGTTGAAGAAGTGAGGAGTGAAGTATGCGAGGTTTGAGCAGAAGTTGCTGAGGTTAAAGCAGATGATTCTGAAGTGAAGACAACTATGGAAGTGATAAAAGACGAAGTTGCTGAATCCCAATAGTAGATGGTGCAAACTGTAAATTCCTTTTCCTACACCTTTTTGGCTGCTCTCAAAGAGGGGGAAGAAAGGAGGCTTGCTGAATTAGAGCAGAGGAAGAAGGATGAAGAAACACTTGCTGAAGAAAGGAGACTTGCTCCGGAAGAGCTAAAGAAGAAAGAGATGGATCTCAAGATCAAAATGCTAGAAATAGAGAATGAGAAGGTTGCTAAACAACTGGAAAGCGAAGTCAAGGAGAGGGAAGATAGCAAGGCATATCTCGAGAAGTTCATGCAGCTGACAATGAACAAAATTGATGAGTATGACAAAGGGAAGAAGCCTGCTCCTGATTCTTAAATCTCTTATCTTAGCAAACCTTCTGTAACATTTCTTTTTTATCTTTTCTAGTTTCATTGTACATGTAACGACCACTCATATGAATGAAACTAGATCAGAATTAGACAATTTCTCATTGTCCACTTCCGATTTTTCGTGCGTGTCTTAGTTGATATACACTATCTGTGTATTCAACAAAAATGCATGTGGATGCTAAGATTATTTGTCTTTGGATTGATTGTGAATGCTTGCTGATTTAATTGGATGCTAGACTTTCTAGCATATTCCTTGCAGCATTTACTTATGTTTTTAATCGATAAATATTTCCTAACACTTGTTGAGGGGGAATTTTCAAAAAATCAATCCTGCTAGAACTAAGTTGGATAAACTGTGAGTTAGATTGTTAGAATAGCTCTGTTACATAGAAATTTTTTTTGTAAACTCAGAAACTTTTCCTCTTAGATTCAGCAAGCGATAGTAAGCTTTGATCGCACAAAAAAGGGGGAAATTGTTGGGAATTATTCGTGAATTTCTCCCTTAGATCAAAATTTTAAAAGGTTTTGTGGAATCAAAGCCTTAGTATATTGGTCGATCATTGCTGCACTCTAGCATAGTCTAGCAACTCTTATGTAATGTCCAGTTTAAGAAAAATACCGAGTTGTAATAGATAAGGAAGTGCTTGAGAAGATTGCTGAAGGATTCAGCAAATGGAACGAAGAAATCAGAATTTAAGCAACTTCGGAATGCTAGAAGAGTTCTCAGCAGATGGTAGCTGCTAGAGAAAACATCAGACGAGAATGACTGCTAAAGATGATAGCGAACAAGTGATAAGAAGATTGATTGCTAAGGCGTTGGAAACTATATGCAAAGGAAGAGACTGCTAAGAGTCTTACTCAGCAGTCAGAAGCAAGGGTAGCAGAATGCTAAAGGAGATAGCATTCGCTAGCATACAAGCAGATTGCTAAGTAATAGCAATCAGCAGTCAAGACCTAAATGCTGAAATACGCAGCAGATCAAAGAGCAGATTGCTAGAAGAGCGTAGTAATCAAAAGACTTAGCAGATCATTCCCAGCATTCTCGACTTATCAACCAATGGCAGAAAACGTGCAACCGCCGGACCATGTGCCGCAACCGATCATACAACCAGCGGTTCCACCGCCCCCACCAGTAATGACCCAGGAGGAGCAAGTTGTGCTTCTCCAAGAAGTTCAAGCCATGAGGGCACTGATCCAACAACTGAATCATGAGAGAAACCTTGAGAGGAACAATCAGAATAACAAGAATCTTCGCCGCAATCCACTATTTAAGGACAATCCCGATGATGAAGAGGACGATGACCAGAATCAACCCGAGGAATCCGATGAGGATGAGGAAGAAGAAGCTATGCAAGCACAGTACCGACCTCAATTTAAAGAGAAAGACTTCAGGATTCGCATCAACACCAACAACTTCGAGCTGAAGATCCGATTGGTGCAAATGGTGCAACAAAATCAATTCGGTGGGAGAGCGACTGAGGATCCATATGCACATCTCGACAAATTTTTGATGCTTTGCAATACTGTCAAAATCTGAGGAGTCAGCAAGAGTGCCATCCGAATGTGTCTGTTCGCATTCTCTCTGGGGATAAGACACAGTCTTGGATCACTGCACTGGACAAAGAAAGTATAGGTACATGGACTGAACTGCGGAAAGAATTCCTAGAAAACTTCTTTCCTCCGAACGTCATTAGACAGAGCAGGAAGGAGATCATCCGGTTTGCTCAAAGACCAGATGAAAGCTTCTATGAAGAGTGGGAGCGTTACAAGGAGTTACTGAGATCTTGCCCAAGACATGGCCTACCTCCGGGCGAGCAAGCAGAAGCATTCTACGAAGGGCTCAATGAGAGGACAGTTGAGTTGGCGGATACCACACTGGGTGACACCATCATGATGAAAAGCGGAAAGAAGGCCAAGGAATTTTTCCAAAATATGGCTAACAACAATCAACGTTGGTCCTTAAGTCGAAGTCGCCCTGTGTAGGCTATTGAGAAAGTGGTGGAGAAAGTTGCCGAACAACCTGGGTTGGCAACCGAGCTAAAAAGCTAAGGGAAGATTTCGTTGCACTGAAGCAGGAGAAAACAATTGCTGCAGTGGAGCCAATGCAAGCTCCGCCTGAGGGGGATTGTGCTGATGTAAATTTCATCCAAATGTGTAGTTACCAAAACAACTACCGTGGAGGATATCAACAACATAAGCAGCAGCACAACCAGCCCTATACTTATAATAATGCGAGGAACCACCCTGGATTTTCCTACGCAAACCCCCAAGGTGCAGAGCAGCCACCACCTGGATTTGCTGTGCAAGATGAAGAAGTGGTAGAGAAGAAGCAGCCAAATCTCGAGGAGATTTGGGCTAAGTTAATGCAGGTATCCACTGATAAAGTGAGCAAACTGGAGCAAGAAATCGCAGACGTGAATACTAAAGTAGACCAGGTGCAAAAGCATGTACAAGTTATAGAAACCCAGGTCAGCCAGATCACCGATGCCCTCGGAGCCCAACACAAGCCGGGGCAACATCCGAGCAACACTCAGATTAACCCCAAGAATCAGAATCAGAGGAAGCAAGTGAATGCCATCACTCTGAGAGGGGGAAAATCGTATGAAGGGCCAAATCTGGCGGGGAGAGATACCCAGGAGGACTAAGAAGCTGAGCAGGTCGAAGAAGCCATCACAGACGCAGCCCCATCGATCGACTCAGGATCTACGTCGATCGACGCAGCACCAAAGGCCCTGTCGATCGACGCCGGTTCCCTGCCCGCCTGCAAAGAAGCCTCCTATGCCATTTTCGCAGCGTTTTGCTAAAACAAAGATGAACGAGAGATTCGCACGCTTTCTGGAGAACATGAAGAAGGTGGACATCAACATCCCGCTGATTGAGGCACTACGAGAGATACCAGGGTATATCAAGTTTCTGAAGGATATGGTCTCTTAGAAAAGACCCTTCCTGGAGCACGAGAGGGTCAACTTGTTCGAGTAATGCAGCGTGATTATTCAGAAGAAGATGCCGTTGAAGAGAGAGGACCCGGGATCCTTCACGATCCCCTGCATCATTGGAGGAGAGACCTTTGAAAGGGTCTTTTGCGATTCTAGTGCATCCGTCAACTTAATGTCGTTGTCAATCTTCAAGCGATTGGAGATCGGGAGCATCGAACCAACGACCATATCATTGCAGATGACTGACAGATCGGTATCCTACCTAAGAGGCATCGTAGAAGACGTACTTGTGAAGGTGAAAGACTTCATCATTCCAACAGACTTCGTGGTGCTTGACATGGAAGAAGACCACAACATCCCGCAGATCTTGGGGAGACCTTTCTTGAAGACTGCTGGAGCATTGATTGACATTCGAGATGGCAAACTGACGTTCCGAGTTAATGACGAGACAGTCACCTTCCCCATCTACAAAGCAGTGCAGAAGAGTAATAAAGGGAGCTACCAGGAAGAGTGCCACATGATCAATTGTTTCAATCCGGTGATTTCCTCTCCCTTTTCTTCTCTTAAAGCTGATCTGGATTTTCTAGAGAACTGCTTACTACACTCTTTGTTTTTGTCTTCAGATTTGGAGAAAGCGAATGGTGAGCTTGTAGATCTAGGAGTGGAGCTGGGTGTGTTTGAGGAAATAACATAGGAGAAAGAGAACAAACGGGAGCGGTTACCAAGCCAACGCAGCCAGAAAAAGAAGAGAAAATGTGGAAAAGCACCCACGTTGATCGACGCACGAGCCACGTCGATCGACGCAGCTTTAGGAGCCACGTGGATCGATGCAACAACCACGTCGATTGACGCAGGAAAAAGGTGTAGGGTTTGAGTCTACGATGGACAACACAAGTTGCCATTATGAATTTCTTGCCAAGGATCGTTCTTAGGATACCAGGAATAAATTTCAATTAAATAAACCATGCGAACCTATGCATGCTCCTACAATATTAATTGCAGAGGATGGATTAGAGAATACCTGATTTCACCGTTTGATCTACAGATCTAGATCGGAGCCAATAACGGTGAAATAGATCTGGATCTGAATCTGAACACCGGCGATGAACAGTTGTTCCTACAGATCTGATCTTCTGATCTGTTCCCTTGCTCCTTGGAAATCTGGTGAGGATTATCCACCAAGTTGAATCAGAGATCTGGAAGAATCGATCAATTCCTCCCTTCCGGATCAGCCGCGCCGCCGTTCTCACTCAATATATTGAAAACCCTAGTTTTCACAACCTTATGATCTGATAGAGAGAAGGCCTTTATATAGTGTTTGGGTTTTGAGAAACCCTAACCCTAATGGGCTGTTAGCAATTAATGGGCCAGACCAGGGATCAGATGCAAATAATAAAGTGG
>JAPKLW010000243.1:585225-642117 GCA_026898455.1 Plectranthus barbatus | reverse complement strand
CTACAATATTAATTGCAGAGGATGGATTAAAGAATACCTGATTTCACCGTTTGATCTACAGATCTAGATCGGAGCCAATAACGGTGAAAGAGATCTGGATCTGAATCTGAACACCGGCGATGAACGGTTGTTCCTACAGATCTGATCTTTTGATCTGTTCCCTTGCTCCTTGGAAATCTGGTGAGGATTATCCACCAAGTTGAATCCGAGATCTGGAAGAATCGATCAATTCCTCCCTTCTGGATCAGCTGCGCCGCCGTTCTCACTTAATATACTGAAAACCCTAGTTTTCACAACCTTATGATCTGATAGAGAGAAGGCCTTTATATAGTATTAGGGTTTTGAGAAACCCTAACCCTAATGGGCTTTGAGCAATTAATGGGCCAGACCAGGGATCAGATGCAAATAATAAAGTGGGCCCTCTTTATTAATTAATCATTCCTTGTTCAACCCAGAACATAATTAATTAATAAAACATTGTTTTAACCTTCACCACGGTAACAATGCTGACTCGCCCCTTTATGACCACGTTATTAGGAACGGGTTGCACCAAACTAACATGATCCACATATTTAAGGTTTTAGACATTAATTAATTAATTTGGCTTATGACAATCAGCCATAATTAATTAATCTCTTATTTCCTGAGTAATACCACTCACTCCTTTTCACTTATGCCTGAATTAAATAATTCAACCTGCAGGGTTTAGCATAATGAACCTTGTGAGCTCCTCAGGGAATGTCACCATCCTAAAACGGATATGCTTACCTAAACGTCCAGACTAAGCAGGCCACACACAAATTGCCAACACCCAAAATACGGGTATAAGAGTACATGTAAGACTCGCCACCATGGTAAATCAAAGTGCGGTCAATCTGTGTGTGCCCCTTATCCTTCAGTTAGGTTTAAGAACATAGGAAGTATGTTAGGGATCCGGCTCATTCATATGTCAATGAGAATGGCACATCCCACTGTTGATCCCATCAATACATAATTATGTACCGACACATCAAGTAGCTAGGATAAGCCCACTTATGACCCGATGTGCCGCAGCTTAGACCGACAGCCTATCCAGGGACCGTCTCAGCTGTGATACTGTTTATATCTCGCTAGGTCAAATGATTCATATGATCCTCTGTGATCTCCTACACACCATATGATCATCCCTATGGGCGAGATAATAGGATATTATGGTTCGTTGTATGTTTGTTCTATCAGACAACGAGTATTGTTGCGGCAACATATATGAAGACCAGTGTACAAAACACTTAATCATATATGCTTTCAGTATATAATCCCAACAAAAGGGTCGTTGCACAGGCTTTGTCAAACGAAATGGTGCGACGTGGAAATGGGATCTCTGACATCTACACAACGTCCATCGACGCACACCATGCGTCGATCGACGCGAGCCTGGAAAAGCAGTCATCTAACTCCGATCTGCCTGCTCAGGAACTCAAACCACTCCCGGCACACCTCAGTTCTGCTACTGGATGGACTTTGGGGGATATCAAAGAGGTTAGTCGTTCATTATGCATGCACAAGATCCTTCTAGAAGAAGACGCCAAGAAATGGGGGATGCAAGTTCTCAAGAACAAAGATGGAGAGTGTTGGTCCCTTATGATCAGAGTCGTCGTGGTTACAATAAAGTACACACACGAAGTGCAGCGGAATAGATTGCGATTACTTGTATTTAAGTTATTCTCAACTCCTTTTTAGTTAAAGTTTACTTAGGCTACCTTTTTCAGTTATACACTAGCAACATGGTCACTAGGTTTTAAAACATAATAGCTCGAAAAGCAGTAACAACAAGTCAACACACAATTTATAGTGGTTCGATCAAATGATCAACGTCCACTCCTTAGTCGAATCACTAAGAATTTTACTAGAAAGTATACGGTGTACAAAGAGTTGCCTTTCCTGTTAAGCAATCAACCATCTGAAGGTCTGTCTGCTTTACGGCTATCTTCCGATACCCCGAACTTTCCTGGTGTGGCTCCGGCTGAGTCAAGGGCGCACCTTCGTAAAACTCGCTTTTACCACTCGCTTGGAAGATTTTAGAGTTCCCTCCGAACTATCGTGTGTTCTCGGCTTCAATGCCCGCCTTAATTAATTTCTTCACAGGAAATTGACTGCTGGATGCTTTCCTTAAAAGGAAAGTGATCCCAATGATTGAAGATTCTTGAATCAATTCAAGAATCACTCAGAAGAATGTCAGACGTAGTGAGACACTCTGAATGTTGAAGGCCTTTGGATATCTCTGGATTGTACCATTCAACTGGACTGCTCTCTTGCCTTTTTGCTTTTTGGAATCTTTCGTATATCGAGTTTTGGTTAGAGAGTGAGCAGCAACTGCATCTTCCTTTGACTTGCCTTTTATAGCGGTGTCCTCGAAGTTTGAGTCGGCATATCCGTTCAGACACAACGAATCTTTCTCCTTAAATGCAGGTAGCTATTTACTAACTTTTCTGCTTTTGGACAGGCTTTTCCGTCCTACTTCTGACATGGCTAATCGTCGCGTGTTGGTCAAAATGGCGGTGTAGCAGTTGTTCTGGTTTGCTTTGCTGAGCTTCTTCTGGTACGAGATGCTGGATCTCTTTCAGCATACTTCTGGTCTCAATGCGCAGCAAGTGCTTTGTTTGCTACTCTGATTTTGGTTTGCTAGCATCTTTAGCAGTTTAGGATGTGTTTGTCGAATGCTGACTCCTTAGCATTCTGTTATTGCAAGCGGTCTTCCTTTAGCATTCTTTGATGTTTGCTGAGATACTTCCAAGCAGCCTATTCTATTAGAACTCGATGTTTACCCTATACAGGACATTACATCAGTTGCTAAGCTATGCTAATGTTCAGCAATGATCGACCGTCTACTAAGGTTTGATCCAAAAAAACCTTTGACAATAAGATCCTAAGGGTAATTCATAAATATTTTCCCAAGAATTTCCCCCTTTTTGGTGCGATCAAAGCTTATTAGCGATGCTGAGACTTAGCTTAGAAGTTCTAAAAAAATATTACAAGCAAAGCATTCAGCAACCATTCTAGCATCCTTCGTTGATTACACAGAGAGTGTATTTCAACTATTGTTCATACTCGGAAAATAGAATTCTGAATCATAAAAAAAAAGATAGAGAGTGACCTTAGTTCTGAGCATCTGGTGGAGGTTTTGAATTCTCAAGAGATTCAACTTTCTTCATCGTCATGGCCATTAGTTTCTCCATCTGTTCAATACGTGCTCGTTGGTGTTCTCTCTGTTGTTCTTCTAACTTCATTCTCCGTTCCATCATTGCACGTTCAAATTCTTTTTCTTTCAGCAGTAGCTCAGCTTCCTCTGCTTTTATCCTTGCTTGTTCAGCAATCCTTCTTCCTTCCCCCTCTTTGAGAGCATCCAAAACAGAAGTGGAGAAGGACTTGTGTGCATCAAGATCGACGCTGAGAGTCATCACATTTGTTTGCACCGTAGACACGGTTTCTTCGACATGTGTGATCTTGGTAGCGACTTGACCAACTTGTTGCTGAACCGCTGAGACAGAGGTTTTCACTCCAGAGATTGCTCCTCGGACATCAGCAACCTCTTTCAGGACCTTGATATGTGCGTAATTTGCACTATTTTTGGAATATGAATTGAATGATTTGATTAGGATAAGATGCACAAATCACACACATATCTATTCTTTTCAGTGATTTTCTTTCACTTGGTGTTCTAGAGTTGTTTTGAGTGTGCAGGACACGAAAAGTGTTAAAAACTCGAGTTTTGGAGCTGAATTGAGGTTATGGACGAAGCAAATCCCGCTCGGGATGTATATGTCCTATTCGGGATGAAAAAAAGAAGAAACCAACGGAAGTGCAAGTCCGGTCCCATTTCGGACCATGGCTCGGGAGCCAAAAATTGCGTTCGGAACTCGGAAATCTGGCGTGAATGGAGGAGAAAAATGTGAAGGCAGAAGCCCATCCCGCTCGGGACCCACTCGTCCCGTTCGGGACCTGTCGGGATATTTGGGCGAGAAGTTTATTCCATCCCGCTCGGGATGGAACTTTGCAAAGGAGGATCCCGTTCGGGATCAAAAGGCCTGAAGCTGCGGGTTTCTCAACTATAAAAGGCCAAGGGATGTTACAAAGTAAGGGTTCGACTTTTGAAAACCCTAGAGAGAATAAGTCACGAGATTGAAGCAATTTTCACGTCTCCAAGCTGGGAATTGAAGGTGGAAGGAAGGACTCGAAGCTAGAATTGAAGATTCATCATTAAAATCCTAAGCTTTCTTGTTCTCCTTTCTCTTCTCTTCCATGATTTACTTTGGGATTTTGACGATTTTCATTTTATTCATGAGTAGCTAAACTCATTGTTGAGGATTTAGATGTGATTGGGATTGATTTGAATATTGTTTGGATTTGAGTAATTTAATTTTCAAGGGTTTGATTATTATTGTTGATTTGGATTTGTGTTCCTTTCATGATTGATCACCATGTGTTGGAAAGTATGCCTCAATGAACTAACTTGATAGGTTTGATGATTAGAGGGGATTGCAATAATAATTAGGTGTTGTTTCATTTAGAAGATAGGTGAATAGGCATCTAGGTTATTAAATTCTTGAGCTTTTGGGAGTTAATCGAGATTAACAGACCTACACTTAGGTTGAAATTGAGATTAACCTACTGTTGTTACACCGGTACTAAGGGTAATGACTAGAGTTATGTGAATTGACCCTGCTCAACTTATTGAAATTGTTTCGTAAAGTTAGCAAATCCAAGCATATTCATAATCTACCCCAATCCATCCAATATTCCTCAACTACTCTCTCTCTGCTAATCTCATGAAAGTTGATTGGCATTTTATTTGCTTGCTACATTAATCGTTAAAATTTTAAGTAGTTTAAAATTGATCTTTCAAAACCAATTTATCGCGTCTAGATAATAAGTTCCAAAATCAGTCCCTTTTACTTAAACAATGGGCGAATTGAGTCTTCGTGTTCGATAATTTTTACTTGATAAAAAAATACTGCATCAAGTTTTGGCGCCGTTGTCGGGGACTCAAGTTGTAGGTCGTTGTTTGATATTAGTGGATTTACGAGCTTGGTAGTCTAGATTTATTATATAGTTACTTAATTCTAGTTCTTGTTGGTGCAGGTGGTGCATGATTACAAGGGCTAAGGCAAAGAAAATACAAGAACAGGCAGCACAGGTAGTCGTGAAAGAAGACATGGCTGAGGAAGATCAAAGGAATGATAGACAGCTGATCGAGAATCTGCAAAGGCAGCTGGAAGAAGTCCGAGCCCAAGTAAACAATAACGCGGAGGAAAGGGACCGTTGAGAATAGAGGAGAAATCCTCTTCAAAATCTGTTCCGACCTTCGAGGGGAGAATCTACTGATGGATTCAATCTGCGGACTGACGCTACTCATTTCGAGATCACACCACAACTTGCTCAGATGGTACAGAAAAATCAATTCGGAGGGAAACCTAATGAAGATCTGAACAATCATATCACGCAGTTCCTGGAGGTGGCAGACATGATAAAGATTAACCAAGTTCCCCAGGAGCAAATCAGGATGTACCTGTTTTCCTTCTCCTTGAAGGACGAAGCTAAGTCGTGGTTGATTGGGTTGAAGAAGAATGAGATAAGAACATGGGCATATCTGAAGGAGAAGTTCTTGCTGAAGTATTTCCCACCGGGGCTGACACTGAAAAGGAAGGCAGAAATTCAGGCCTTCAGCCAGCAACATGATGAGCCGCTGTATGAGGCATGGGACAGGTTTCGAGAAATGCTGAGGAAATGTCCAAAACATGGGATGAGATTGCCTCTTTTATGTTGGAGTGGATAATGATACACAACTCCGACTGGATAACATTGGTGGAGGAGATTTCCTTGATCTAGAGGAAGATGAGGCCATGAGGGCGATTGAAAAGCTGGCCGAAAACAGTTACAAATGGCCGAAAGAAAGAAGGGACTACAGAGTTGTGAAGAGTGTCGCTGCTACGAGGGATCAGGAAGAGATGAAGGAAAAAATGGCTTCTTTGGAAACAAAGATGGATCTTCTTCTCCTGGATAGAGCTCAACAGCAACAGCAGCAGATGGGGAGTTCCTCAAAGGGAGGCACTCAGATTTCAAATCAGTGCAGCGAGATGGCTTCTTTGGAAACAAAGATGGATCTTCTTCTTTTGGACAGAACCCAGCAGCAACAGCAGCACATGGGGAGTTCCTCAAGGGGAGGAACTCAGATCCTGAATCAATACAGTGAGATGGGACAATTGGAAGCCCAGTCAGTTGATGATGTGAACTACATTGGCAGAGAAAATTATGGGAACTACCGAAGGCCATACTATCAGAATGATAACCCTCCAATCATCCCAATAACCGATTCCACCCGAATCTATCTTATGGGAATCCGAATAATGCTATGAATCCACCTCCTGGATTTGAGCAGCGAGGAGAAGAATCGAACCAAGGGAATGGGAGTGATAATCTGAGGAGGCAGTATGGGCAGCAGGACAGAAGAGGACAAAGTTCTAGAGAAGAGGAACTTGAGAAGAGATTTGATAAATACGACAGTATGATGACAGAAATGCAGAATCAGATCTCTACGATTGCTAAGCATGTGAGCGGGAGTCATAAGCAGGGGCAGTTCCCCAGCGATACTGAAGCCAACCCGAAGAAGAATTGCAGTGCTATAACCACAAGAAGTGGCAGGTCATATGATGAGCCCAGTAACCCCACAGCGGGTGAAGAGAAACAAGGGCACCAGGATAATATTTCAGAAGAAGAGGAGATTGAAATAGAAGTGACTCCTCAGCTAGTCAAAACACAAAATGGGAGCACATCTGAGGAACTTTCTAAGGGAAGCAACATACCCTTTCCTCAAAGACTTGCGAAGAATAAGTTGAGCAAGAAATTTTCAAGGTTCCTAGACCACTTGAGAAAGGTGCAGATTAACTTGCCACTGCTGGAGGTTTTGCAAGATATTCCTGGTTATGCAAAGTTTTTGAAGGAATCGGTGACACAAAGAAGGAGATTTGGAGTGTTCGAGATAGTGAACTTGTTCGAAGAGTGAAGTGCTGTGATCCAGAAAAAGATGCCTAAAAAGAGGCAAGATCCGGGGAGTTTCACCATCTTTTGTGTCATTGGTGGGTTGGAGTTTGGCCATGCACTGTGTGATTCGGTTGCGAGCATTAATCTGATGCCGCTGTCTATCTTCAATAGACTGCAAATTGGGGAGATCAAACCTACCACCATTACTCTCCAAATGGCAGATCGCTCTCTATCACAGCCGAAGGGAATTGTAGAAGAGGTTCTGGTCCGAGTCAAGGACTTTATCTTCCCAGCGGACTTCGTAGTTCTGGATATGGAGGAAGACAAGAATGTGCTATTAATTCTAAGGAGACCATTCCTGCGCACTGGAGGAGCCTTGATTGATGTGAGGAAAGGAGAGCTGACTCTCCGTTTCAATGACCAAAAGATTACATTCTCCATCTCAGATGCAATGAAGAAGCACGAGGACAGGTATGATGAGTGCAACAATGTTGAGGTATTATCTTTCCCTTTTTCGTTTGATCATGAGAAGAAAGATGCTCTAGAGGAGGTTATTCATGACTCTCTGCACTCTAACCTTGATTTTGATGAGCTTTATGAGATTTGTGATGAGTTGCTAGAGATAATGAAAGCGTTGGAAGATGCACCAGAGGTCAAACCAAAGCAGGATGTGAAGTTTCTGGAATTGAGGACTCAGGAGGAGGAGTTATAGGCGAGATTGAAGAAAGAACGGAGCAAGAACGAAGCCCCAGTGGTGGAGTTGAAGGAATTGCCAGATAGTCTCCGATACATTTTCCTTGGGGAGAAGGACACGTATCCAGTCATCATCAACGCTGCATTGTCTGACTTGGAGATTGAAAAACTGAAGAGGGTCCTGAGGATGCACAGATCAGCTATAGGGTGGCAGATTTCCGACATAAGGGGGATTAGCCCGTCTATCGTGATGCATAAACTCATTCTGGAAGAAGGGAGCAAGCCAAAAAGACAACCTCAAAGGAGACTGAATCCGAAGATGCAAGAGGTGGTGAAAAAGAAGGTGATGAAGCTGCTAGACAATAATATCATCTATGCTCCGAGTGATAGTGAGTGGGTCAGCCCGACTCACATGGTTCCGAAGAAAGGGGGATTCGAGAAGGTTATCAAGCCTGGAGGAGAAGAAGTGATTGAGAGACCAACTACCGGATGGCGTTTCTGCATTGATTACAGGGCTTAAAATAATGCTACTCTTAAAGATCATTTTCCGTTACCCTTTATTGATCAAATGCTTGATCGTCTTGCAGGAAAGTCCCATTATTGCTTCTTGGACGGATACTCTGGATACAATCAGATTGTGGTGGCACCTGAAGACCAGCACAAGACAGCCTTCACTTGTCCCTACGGGATTTTTGCCTATCGGAGGATGCCCCTTGGGCTGTGCAATGCACCGGCGACTTTTCAAAGGTGTATGATGTCCATCTTTCATGGTCTTATTGAAAATATTATGGAAATCTTTATGGACAATTTTTCTGTGTTTGGTTTATCGTTTGATGATTGCTTAGAGAATTTAAAAACTGTGTTGCAGAGATGTGAGGAGACTAACCTTGTATTAAATTGGGAGAAATGTCATTTCATGGTTAGAGAGGGAATCGTACTAGGACATAAGGTATCTAGTAGGGGGATAGAGGTTGATAAGGCTAAAGTGGTAGCAATTGAACAACTCCCCTTGTCTAAGACAGTTAAAGGAGTTAGGAGTTTCTTGGGACATGCTGGGTTCTATAGGAGATTTATCCAAGATTTTTCCAAGATAACCAAACCCTTGTGTAGTTTGCTAGAGAAAGATATCCCTTTTGAATTTAGTGAAGACTGTGTGAAAGCTTTTCAAAGGTTGAAAAACGCATTAGTAACAGCTCCTGTGTTAGTGACTCCAGATTGGGAGGAGGATTTTGTCTTAATGTGTGATGCTAGTGACTCTGCTGTGGGGGTAGCTCTGGGACAGATTAGGGATAAAATTTTTAGAGTTATTGCCTATGCTAGCAAAACACTAAATCCTGCTCAATTGAATTACACTGTGACTGAAAAAGAGTTACTTGATGTTGTTTATGCTTATGATAAGTTTCGTGCTTATTTAATAGGAGCTAAGTCTGTAGTTTACATTGATCATGCAGCAATTAGATACTTGTTTGCTAAAACTGATTCGAAACCTAGGTTGCTTAGATGGATATTGCTTTTACAAGAATTTGACATTGAAATTAGGGATAAGAAAGGTTGTGAGAATGTAATTGCAGATCATCTTTCTAGGTTAGAGAATCCAGTTGAAGGTGATAATCAGGATAGGTTGATTAAGGAAGATTTTCCTGATGAGAGGATTATGACTGTAGCTGTTGCTAGTGTTCTATGGTATGCAGATTTCTGTAATTTTTTGGTTGCAAGTGTATTACCTTCTGATTTGGAGCCCTATCAGCGGAAGAAATTTCTGAAGGAGGCCAAGTACTACTACTGGGAAGAACCGTACCTGTTCCACAGGTGTGCTGACGGTATCATCCGTAGGTGTGTTCATCAGAGCGAATGGGGGAAGATCATAGACGAATGCCACCATTCGGTAAGTGGGGGTCATTTTGGTGCCAACCGAACTGCTAGGAAGGTATTATCTTGCGGTTTCTATTGGCCTTCTATTTTTAAAGATTGTATTGCTCTGGTTCGAGCCTGTGATAGATGCCAGAAAATGGGGAATATAACCCGAAGGGATGAGATGCCTCAAAAGATTTTTATCGAAGTTGATATATTTGATGTGTAGGGCATCGACTTTATGGGTCTCTTTCCATCCTCATTTGGGTTTAAATATATTCTCCTTGTTGTGGACTATGTGTCTCGATGGGTTGAGGCCATACCCACTGTTAATAATGACTCTCAAGTGGTGCTTAAGTTTTTGCAGGCTTTAGTTGCTCGATTTGGTATTCCCAGAGCCTTGGTGAGTGATGGGGGCAGTCACTTCTGCAACAAACTCATGGATAAACTGCTAGCAAGATATGGGGTGCGACAAAGAGTGACAACAGCCTATCATCCACAAGACAATGGGCAGGCTGAGCTGGCCAATCGAGAGATCAAGCAGGTGCTAGAGAAGACGGTATTGAGTCGGAAGGACTGGAGTAAGGGACTCGATGAGGCTTTGTGGGCCTACCGGACAGCTTTCAAGACACCCATCGGCATGTCCCCATACCAATTCGTTTATGGCAAGTCCTGCCATCTTCCGGTTGAGGTTGAGCATAAAGCGCTTTGGGCCATCAAGACATTGAACTTATATTTTCTGAAAGCTCAAGGGGACCGGGTGCAGAAGTTGAATGAGCTCGATAAGTGGAGGCACGAGGCATATGAGAGCACAAAGTTGTGCAAGGAGAGAGCAAAACGATTTCATGACCGACAGATTCGAGTGAAGAAGTTCTACAAAGGTGATATGGCTCTTCTTTTTAATTCTCATTTGAAATTGTTTCCGAGTAAATTATGTTCTCGTTGGACAGGGCCATACAAGGTGCGAGAAGTGTTCGAGAATGGGACTTTGGAATTGGAGACTGAAGATGGCCACTACTTCAAGGTAATGGGCACCAGGTTAAGCGATTTCACACTTCCGAGCAACCTCGGGCTGTGAATGAAATCTCCCTTGCATAAAGGTAAGTAGGTAAGTTCGTCGAGCTCCCGACGTTAAACGCAGAGCTTCTTGGGAGGCAACCCAAGCTCAGTATACTTATCTTGTTTCAATTATAGATTTAAATTTCATGTGTTTCTGACGTTATTTCGCATGGTATTGCTAATGTTGTTGGAATTTTGGGGAGAACTCTGTGGTGCTAATGTTGTAGGAAGTTGATTGGAATGATGCAGGGATGGAAATACTTCATTTTGGGGGAAAATTACGCGACGGACCGCAAAATATCCCAAGCGGGACCACCTTGTTCTGTTCGGGATGCAAGAAATGCAAAAGACGCTGCCCAGCCGAGACCAATCCCGAGCGGAATCACTCTGTTCCGCTCGGGACGCATAACTTTCGAAGCTAGAATTGAAGATTCATCATTAAAATCCTAAGCTTTCTTGTTCTCCTTTCTCTTCCATGATTCACTTTGGGATTTTGACGATTTTCATTGTATTCATGAGTAGCTAAACTCATTGTTGAGGATTTGGATGTGATTGGGATTGATTTGAATATTGTTTGGATTTGAGTAATTTAATTTTCAAGGGTTTGATTATTATTGTTGATTTGGATTTGTGTTCCTTTCATGATTGATCACCATGTGTTGGAAAGTATGTCTCAATGAACTAACTTGATAGGTTTG
Organism: Plectranthus barbatus; assembly: GCA_026898455.1. Lineage (NCBI taxonomy): Eukaryota > Viridiplantae > Streptophyta > Magnoliopsida > Lamiales > Lamiaceae > Plectranthus > Plectranthus barbatus. The sequence continues at coordinate 630,799 of JAPKLW010000243.1, read as the reverse complement.
ATGATTAGAGGGGATTGCAATAATAATTAGGTGTTGTTTCATTTAGAAGATAGGTGAATAGGCATCTAGGTTATTAAATTCTTGAGCTTTTGGGAGTTAATCGAGATTAACATACCTAGACTTAGGTTGAAATTGAGATTAACCTACGGTTGTTACACCGGTACTAAGGGTAATGACTAGAGTTATGTGAATTGACCCTGCTCAACTTATTGAAATTGTTTCGTAAAGTTAGCAAATCCAAGCATATTCATAATCTACCCCAATCCATCCTATATTCCTCAACTACACTCTCTCTTTGGTAATCTCAAGAAAGTTGATTAGAATTTTATTACATTAATCGTTAGAATTTTAGGTAGTTTAAAATTGATCTTTCAAAACCATTTTATCGCGTCTAGATATTAAGTTCCAAAATCAGTCCCTTTTACTTAAACAACGGGCGAATTGAGTCTTCGTGTTCGATAATTTTTACTTGATAAAAAAATACTGCATCAGACCTCTTCATTGAATCTGGCTTGCTGGATATCGCGTTGATGTAGAGCGTTATGAAGTATGTTGACAAGAGATTGGAAGCTTACTTGGACTGGTTCGGCGGCAATGGGAATTTCAGAGACAACGATTTCAGTACCCGCTTGCTAATGTAGTAGCTTCACCATCTTCTCTTTCCACTGTAACAATTTGAGATGCTTGAGCTACTGCTTCAACTCTTTGTGTGGCAACATCAAGAACCACATTGGTATCTACTTCCATGGACTCACTCACTATATTCTGATCGAGATATGATTCAGAACCTTGAGTTTCAGAGACTTGAAGTGAGGTTGCGGCTCGAGTGTATTCTTTCTGAAAGTTGATAATTTTGAGATAGTCTTGTCTCCTGCCTCCTTTTCTTTTTCTTCTTCGATCGCGTCTAGTTCGAGACCTCTAACTCGCAACTTCTCCTCATAAGCAGCTTTCCGCTTCCGATAAGCAATCATTGCAGCCCTTTGTCGTTTGGTTAGTTCCATGTGGGCCAAAAACTTCTTATCTGGAGCAAACTGTGATCTGGGCAGGGTCTGAGATGGAAGAAACTTCCTGTGAGCACGGATGGCTTGCAATCGAGCAATTACTTGTTGATCAGTATATTGTTTTGTGCAGGAGGGCTTGTCCATCCACTCATTTGCCCACATTTCTTCGGTACGCCAGAAATTAAGACCTTTTCTAGCGATAATAATCATCATTTCCTCAAAACAGAGTTCATGCATGATGTAGTCATAAGTTTTCCATCGTCTGAATTGACTACCAAGCACTCTGCCTTCCTATGTTTCTTCATGAATCTCAACATAAAAGACTCCTGCAATGTCCCTATTTACTTCTTGCTCTACGAAGGCTAAGATCTCATCACTCCAATCTTTGAGATCAGCATTCATATCTTCATTAATCGAGACAGTAGCACACCACTGTGCTACTCTTCGTGAGCGAAAGAGTTTGTCAGGTAAACCATCAAATGGAATCCTCAGTTGTTCATTTTGCAAAGTGGGGTATTTTCGAAGAGTTTTGGCATCAAATACTTCGGTAAATTCCCCCTCAGAATCAGATTCTGATGAACAGGTGGATTCGTCCAGAAATCCAGCAAAGGAGAGTTCTTCCTCTATCGTCTCTTCTCCTTGATCTTCATTACTAGCATCGACTGTTGTCTCCTCATTAGTATGGACTTCTTTAGCAGTATCTGCCATAGTTTCATCAGCTACAGTAGATTCTTCAGCAGTTGTTTTCATAGAATCGTCTGCTGCAGTAGATTCTTTAGCAGTGTTTTTCTCTATTTCTTCAGTGGTTTGTTCTGATTCAGTCTCAATGGTGTTTTCCTTAGCAACATGCTCTACAGTAGGCATGTGCGTATCTGCGCTTTCCTTAGAGATTTCTGATGGTCCTGCATCCTTATCTCTGGAATGTGTATCATTTGTCTCTGTTCGTGGCGCGTCCTCCTCTGAGCTACTGTCTTGATAGAATGTAGCAATTGGTTCGCGAAATTGAACCGATTTGCCTTTGGAGTGTTCCGTGGCTTTGAAAGCGCCAGAGTGAATCAACATATCTAGCTCTTTATTAGTCATACCGTCTGCCGCAGTTGTAATCTTTGTAGTATTGCTGACTGCAATAGGGTTCTCCAGGTAGATTTCTGGGATGATGAGGCTATGGAGTCTGTGGCCATGTCTGTGAGGGAAAATCTGGAGTAATTTTTCAAATTCTATGGAGGCTTTAGGATTGGGGATTTTGCTCTAACTTTCGAAAGATGTGAAGAAAATTAACAGTGATCAGAGCAAAGGTAGGGTTAATTTGAATGTGAGATCTAACGGTTGAGGGAAAGTCTGCGAAGTGTTAGATCAACGGTTCAGAATAAACGCGTCTTTCCATATAGCTTCCCATGCTCCGAGAAACACTTAAGTGTTTTTAACGTGGCATCTCCTCAATTCATGCCGCCGTTTGCATGCATTAATTACGCCTGATCGGGTCCCATCATGTTTGAATTTTGAGTCATCCCGCCTCGATTTTGGATATATTGTTGTTTCTGAACTAGCAGCCGTTCAAGGATGCTGATAGAGGATGGTCCCTCTCAGCATTCTAACTTTCAGCAACTTCGGAAGATCTGCTGAGTCTATGAGAGCTCTTATTTTGAAAAATGTGATGATGAGATCCTCGAACTTTTCAATACTCCTTTCTCACGATTGCTGGAAAAAATGATTTGACTTCCCATGCATACACGTTGATCCCTTTATTGGCGACGTTTCGTATTCCAAGAGGTGAATCATTGTGATCTTCAGACTGATTTTTCTCTTTCTTCGCGTCATAAATGGGAAATCCTCTATAAATACCTCAGTTTGAGATTATCCAAACATCTCAACTTTTCGTCTTTCCTGATTCATACTGTTAATCTTCTTCTCCTTCAAGAAAGTCAGGTCCCTTTCTTCACTCATGAACTCTCCTCCACGAACCATAGATATCAGACGCAATCTGGTCCTGGATGAGCTAGGTCTGGATAGGTATTACATAGATGATTGTGATGTGGCAGTGAAGATCATATCTACGTTGCAGTGGGGGGGTCTTTCGCAATTTGTGTGTGCTACTCCTCACCATTTTCAAGAGGAAGTGTTGAGGGATTTCCTCAGTGATTGCCGTGTGGAACCAAACGCAATATATGGGTGTTCCATGATAAGCTTGTCCATTGGACCCCTGACACCTTTGCAGTTGATTTCGGGCTTCCTCGAGGTCCGTTGTCTGTAGAGGACTATCTTGCAGAGGAAGTGGCTCCAGAATGGCTGGCATGGGAGAAATGGCGTCACTCTCCTCGTTTTGATTTCAGCCCTGACATTCCTGCCTCTGGCCTCCAGACATCATATTGGGTCATGTTCCGTATTGCCCATGGAATCCTACTTGGAGAGGAGCCTTATGACCTCTATTTCTCAAGATCTGTTTGGCAGGTGATGATGGCCATGGATGATGCTGCTTCCGTTGACTGGGCCGGATACGTCTTCAAGAATGTCTGGAAAGCTATCAATCTTCATCCGTTCGTGCCTCTGCGGAATGGAATGCAGCTCAGTTGGTTGATGGAGAAGTATTTTCTAGAAATCGCTGACGGTCCATCCAACCTTCAAGGGGCTGATTTCTATCCTTATAAGCCAGTGTCGCCTTTCTGAATGAATTCCGTAGTAGATCTTGTATTTCCTCTTTTGTTTGGCTGATAGTGACGTCTCTTCCTTTTGTAATGAATACCTGCTTCAAGGCATGTTCCTCTTTTGGTGAAGAATATATGAATATTTCGATCTCTTGATGTTTTCTTTTTTTTTCATGACAAAATATAGATGTGATCTTCATTCCTTCAAAGTTTGCTGAGCAGAAACAATTTATCTGCTGAAAGTTGATAGGGGCATATCCGTCATTCGCCATTAGCTTAGCAGACTACATATAGTAAAGTCTCCCATAATATGCTGAAAGTAACATAAGAAAATCGAAGAAAACCAAAAAGAATGAGAGTAGTATCTCATTCATCCGCAGCAATATCTAGTTCCATCATGCCTCGATATAAGGTAGGATTTACTGCTTCTCCTTCTTTTTCTATATCAGCTATACACGCATTGCTGATGGGGATCCGTAAGCTCTTGGATTTCTCTGGACAGTATTTAGCAATTAGATCTCGCGTGTATTTCTTTTGATGAATGAAAATTCCTTCATTTGATTATAGAACTTGAAGTCCAAGAAAATAGGACATTCTTCCCATCATACTCATTTGAAAATTACTCATCATTAGCTTGGAGAATTTGTCATAGAGAGCTTGATTCTTTGAGCCAAAGATGATGTCATCAACGTAGATTTGCACAAGTAGAATACTTCCTTCGTCCTTAATGCGAAAGAGTGTTTGATCAATCCTTCCCTTTTTGAAGCCATTGTCGAGTAGAAACTTAGATAAAGTTCCATACCAAGCTCGAGGTGCTTGCTTCAGTCCATACAAGGCTTTTCTTAGTTTATAGACCTGATTTCCATTCTCAAAGCATGGAGGCTGCTCAACGTAGACCTCCTCCTTGACTTTGCAATTAAGGAATGCACTTTTGACGTCCATTTGCATGACCGAGAATTCATGATGAGCTGCATAAGCGAGAAATAATCTGATTGCTTCCAATCTTGCTACAGGCGCAAATGTCTCATCATAGTCGATGCCTTCACACTGTTTGTACCCTTTGGCTACAAGGCGTGCTTTATTTCTTACCACCAAGCCTGATTCGTTCTTCTTGTTATTGAATACCCATTTGGTGCCTATGACATTCTGATGTTTTGGTCTATCCACCAAATCTCATACATGGTTGCGAGAGAATTCAGCAAGCTCCTCTTGCATAGCATTTACCCAGTCTGGATCACGTAGTGCATCCTCGACTTTAGTTGGTTCTTCACTTGATAGATAGGATGAAAACATTGCAGATCCTTGTCTGGTCAGGACGGGGTCATTGATATCTCCAAGAACATCTTCTAGTGGATGTGCACGCAGCCATGCTGGTCTGATTGGTTCTCCAGCAATTCTTTTCTCCTCTAAGATTATTGGTATGTTCTGCATTGACCACATCATCTTCAGCATCTTGTGTGTTGAGAGTTTGATCTTCAGCATTAAGAGTTTCTTCAACAGCCGGTACTTCAGCTATAGGAACATCATCGTCTGGACCTTCTCTTTCAGTGGAATTCTCAGCATTTAGTGCCTCAGAAGCTCCTATGCCAAGATCTTCAGTAGCATTGATTTCCTCAGCGACGGGGGTAGGATTAGGGGTTTCTTCGTCTGAATCATCTAGCGGATTAAAGATATCCTTTTGGGGATTGGCCTCAGCATGATCGTTAGCATCACTGGCCTGGTCCGCTGGACTCGTCTGAACAAGATTACATTCATTCATAGACTTAGTCGGATCAAATCGTAAGTGTTCAAGATAATTTAAGATAGATTGACCATTGACATCATTAGTCTAATGATTGTCATCCTTTGTCTCATTGATGGCTCTGCGCACTAAAGTAGATTCATCAAAAATAACATTGCATGTTATTTCCACAATTCCGGTAGTCTTATTTAACACTCTATAACCTTTGTGAGTGGGGTGACCGTATCCGAGAAGTACACCCTCATCCGACTTAGGCGAAAAAGTGTTAAGTTTTAACTTCCTGTTGTTATGGATATAACACGTTGTACCAAAAGCAGGTAAATAATCTAAATTAGGCTTACGACCGTTATATACTTCATAGGGAGTTTTGTTGAATCGGCCATTGTAGAGCTCCTGTTCTGCGTATAGCAGGCAGTCATCACAGCTTCGCCCCAAAATTTAGCAGGTATGTCAGCATCGGCTAGCATAGATCGCACTGCTTCTTTCAGGGTTCGATTCCTCCTTTCTGCTAGACCGTTCTGCTATGGGGTCCTAGCAATGGATCTCTCATGATTTATACCGGCTTCTGTGAAAAATTCCATGAGAATGCCATTGCGGAATTCTGTTCCATTGTCAGATCGAATCCTTTTCACCGTAACTTCTTTACTATTCTGCTCCTTGAGGATTAACTCGGGTAGAGTAATCTTAACCTCATCTTTGGTTTTCAGTAAGCGAACCCATGTGTACCTGGAATAATCATCAACTACCACAAGAGTATATATCTTTTTACTTACCGAGGGTGGAGTGACTGGTCCGAATAGATCCATATGTAATAATTCTAGGATTCTGCTTGAGTTGTTCTTTTCTGGATTGGAATGAAATGAGGCTTTGGTCTTCTTTCCATGTTGGCATGCCTTGCATATGCCTTCCTTACGAAATGCGATGTTTTGAGGTAAACCTGAGACAAGCTCATTTCTAGCAATATGGTTGATGGTTTTGAAATTTAAATGATTTAACCTGTTATGCCATAACCAAGTGGTTTCCTCTTTGTTTAGTGCTAGAAAGCATGAGTGTTGTCAACCACATAAATTCCACCTTTCCGAATTCCTCGAAGCTTTACTTCTCCTGTTACATTGTCAGCTATAGAACATCCCGAATGAATGAAAGATACTGTGTACCCGTTTTCGCATAGTTGACTTATGCTTAGCAGGTTGTGTTTGAGTTTGGATACGAGAGCAACATTAACAATTCTTAGTCCGTTCCGCTCTATGCATCCTCTGCCAAGTACTCTTCCTTTGCTGTTGTCTCCAAACACCACAGATAGGCCATATGATTTTTGAATATCCGAGAATAATCCTTCGTCTCCCGTCATATGCACAGAACAACCACTGTCTAGGATCCACTCATTTGACATGCCTGATGTCTTCGCACTTGAATCCTGATCCTGCAAGAACAATTAAGTTGATTTAGGTTCCCGTTTCGAGTCGGGTCCTGGAGGATTAGCTTGAGTCATTGTTCCTTTTGGAACCCACATTTTGATAATCTTCAAAGATTTTTCTTTGAGATCTATTTTGCTAACTTTCTCAATTTTTTGACGTGCATATGTATGTGGTTGTGCGTTGCGCTCCTTTCCCTTCATTGTCCTTTGATGATATACATATCTGGACTCGGATCTCACATAAGTGTTTCTCCTATGCGGTGTGTAGTGATAATATTGGGGTTTCATTGAATGATCCTCAATGTGTCTTTCCCGAGAAAGGACAGGATTTGGCTTCCTGGCATTTGAAACATGATGCTCAGCCTTTGTCCTTGAGTTTGCTGAATAGTTTCGCTTAGCAGACCTCAATTGTGAGTTTTGCTGAAGTTCAGCATCTTTTATGATCCTCTGCTGAAATCTTACATTCTGCTTGACCTTTTGCTGAGGTCTAGCATAGTGCTTGACACTCTGCTTGGGTTCAACAGATTGTTTGATATTCTACTGAGCGATCGGCTTAGCGTTTGAGGATTCAGCAACTGATTTATCCTTCTCTTTACTATCATCAAATATTTTTCCGCCAGAAACAAAGATGGTATTTTCCTTTTGCCTCGAAGTTTCATCTTTGTCATTGCAACTATGCCCAATTCCAGATCGGTCACCATGACGTCTCTGTTGGCTTATCAGGTTATTCAAAATATCCTGACTAGTCATATATGCGCAGACACACTTCTCATTGGCTTTTTTTTTCAAAAACATATTTTCCTTTTCAAGATTTTTTAAATTTTCAATGAGTTCAGAAGATTCAGTTCTAAGTCTTGATAGTTTCTTACTATCAAACCTTAGTCTTTCGCTTCATTGGTCAGACTTAAGACATTTTGTTTGAGTGAAGAATTATCTTTCACAATAACATCTTTCAAGGTGTATACCTTAGAAAGTTCTAAAGAAAGCTTAGTAAGATAATCTTCTTCAGAATCTAGGAAGGAATCCTCTGATTCAGATGTGTGTGCTGAGCATGGAGTATTCGTTATAGGTGTTACCTCCTGATTATCGACTGCTAGGGCCGATTCAAAGGGTTGCTCAGCATCAGCAGATGATTCGCCATCTTCAACGATTTTTGCCATAAAGACCATTAGGGCTTCTTCTTCCTCATCAGTGGGGTAATATTCCTCTTCCTTGTCAGGAATATCTGGAACTTTTGTCCGTGTCAGCAACGCCTTTGTTACAGCTCGCACTGCTCGTCTTTCAAATCTCTGACGCAGACGTTCTCTTTCCTCAGGACTTACTTTTGGACAATCATGCTTCAAGTGATCAGGAGACTTGCATTCAAAACATGTTCTTATCCTTTTTTCAGTAGGGTGCTGCATCATGCTCGCTTTTGCTTCCTTTTCGGCTTTTGCTTCCAGAATCATTTTCTTTATCTTTTTCATCGGTTCTTCCAGCTCGCCTATCTTTTGATCTTCATCATTGATAGTAGAAGTTGATGAGGTCTCCTTGGACGGTGTTGCAGATGAAGGTGTGGACTTTTCCTGGTTATAGAAAGGTTTCCTCGGAGATTTCCATTTGTTTCCATCCTTTTTGACAAAGTAAGCTACGTCTTCTTGAGTTCCAACGCTTGTGGAGTTCAGATGTATAACAGCAGCTTCGTTTTTCTTTGACTGCTGAATGATGAATTCATGCGACTTTAGTTGAAAGAAAACTTCAGCGGTCGACATATTGTTGAGATCTTTTTCGCTCATGCTTGTCATCTTGACAAACCAATCACTTCTAGGGTAAAGCTTGGATATAATTTTGTTATTCATTTCCCCTTTGTCATATGTTTTGCTGACATTTTTGAGTTCTGCGATGATAGTGTTGAATCTTTCTTCCATCTCCTGAATGGTTTCTCCTGGAATCATGGCGAAGGATTCGTACTTGTCCACAGCGACTTGTAGCTTGTTTCGCTTCATTTGTTCCGTTTCCTAAGTGACTTCGCACACATAATCCCACATCTCCTTTGCAGTATTGTAATCTAGAGCTTTATTGGATATTAGGGGAGGTAGACATTCCATGATTAGTTTCATGGCGATAAACTCCAGCTGGCCTCTCTTTTTGTCTTCAAGAGTCCATTCCTCGTAGGGTTTACGCACCATCTCAGGCTTGGGTTGGCCACCAGCGGGTCCAGGGGGTGCAGTGTTGACCTTCATCATTTCTATAGGGCCAACTGTTAGAATGTCCCTCATCTATGGATGTATGCTCTGCAGCTGGATCATGGCCTTCTTTTTCCATGTTTCAAATCCATCCTTGTTGTACTTTGGAAGAGCGTGATTCGTCATCGGATACTTCTCGTCTTTACCTGAGCTATGTAAAACACGGATACAAGAGACGCAAGGAAATACTAGGATCTAGGTCTTAAGCGACTCAAAAGAAGTCGGTTTTTCAACCTCCTGCTGTGATACCACTTGTTGGTCCCTTATGATCAGAGTCGTCGTGGTTACAATAAAGTACACACACGAAGTGCAGCAGAATAGATTGCGTTTACTTGTATTTAAGTTATTCTCAACTCCTTTTTAGTTAAAGTTTACTTAGGTTACCTTTTTCAGTTATACACTAGCAACTTGGTCACTAGGTTTTAAAACATAATAGCTCGAAAAGCAGTAACAACAAGTCAACACACAATTTATAGTGGTTCGATCAAATGATCTATGTCCACTCCTTAGCCGAATCGCTAAGAATTTTACTAGAAAGTATACGGTGTACAAAGAGTTGCCTTTCCTGTTAAGCAATCAGCCGTCTGAAGGTCTGTCTTCTTTACGGCTATCTTCCGATACCCCAGACTTTCCTGGTGTGGATTCGGCTGAGTCAAGGGCGCACCTTCGTAAAACTCGCTTTTACCACTCGATTGGAAGAGTTTAGAGTTCCCTTCGAACTATCGTGTGTTCTCGGCTTCAATGCCCGCCTTAATCAATTTCTTCACAAGAAATTGACTGCTGGATGCTTTCCATAAAAGGAAAGTGATCCCAATGATTGAAGATTCTTGAATCAATTCAAGAATCAATCAGAAGAATGTCAGACGTAGTGAGACACTCTGAATGTTGAAGGCCTTTGGATATCTTTGGATTGTACCTTTCAACTAGACTTCTCTCTTGCCTTTTTGCTTTTTGGAATCTTTTGCATATCGAGTTTTGGTTAGAGAGTGAGCAGCACCTGCATCTTCCTTTGACTTGCCTTTTATAGCGGTGTCCTCGAAGTTTGAGTCGGCAGATCCGTTTAGACACAACGGATCTTTCTCCTTAAATGCAGATAGCTATTTACTAACTTTTCTGCTTTTGGACAGGCTTTTCCTTCCTACTTCTGACATGGCTAATCGTCACGTGTTGGTCAGAATGGCGGTGTAGCAGTTGTTCTGGTTTGCTTTGCTGAGCTTCTTCTGGTACGGGATGCTGGATCTCTTTCAGCATACTTCTGGTCTCAATGCGCAGCAATTGCTTTGTCTGCTACTCTGATTTTGGTTTGCTAGCAACTTCAGCAGTTTAGGATGTGTTTGTCGAATGCTGACTCCTTAGCATTCTGTTATTGCTAGCGGTCTTCCTTTAGCATTCTTTGATGTTTGTTGAGATACTTCCAAGCAGCCTATTCTATTACAACTCGATATTTACCCTATACAGGATATTACATCAGTTGCTAAGCTATGCTAATGTTCAGCAATGATCGACCGTCTACTAAGGTTTGATCCAACAAAACCTTTTACAATAAGATGCTAAGGGTAATTCATGAATATTTTCCCAACACAGATGAGGTCGCGAAAAGGCCAGTCTGGACCCGACCTCCCTGATGGTGATTTATGACTCCGGGGGATAAAAAATTTGATGTTTGAGATCAACTGCCAGGTATCGTTCCCTCTTTTGTCTGATTTTCAAACTTATTCCACTCTTCGAGTTGGAAATAAGTTTGGGGGGATGTGGATAATAGATGGAACGTTCTATCTTTTAATTATTTTGCTTTCCGTCTTTAATTTTCCTTCCTTTCTTCTTTTCTATTTTACGCAATTTTGTGGGGAAAAATTTTGAGTTTTGAGATAACGTGAATGATATTGTGAGATTAGAATTTATTAAGGGTTGAGTATTGAATTGATTGAGATTGTGGTTAGATGCCTATGAATGTAGAATACCGCATGATAGGACTGATCTGAAACTCATACTTGCATGCTGATTGAGCTAATTTGAAATTGATTGTGGAAGAAAATTTTTGAACCTGTGTGTGAGAACTTTGAGCCTTGATTTCGTTTGATGTGAGATTCACATGTGCGTTTTGATTTCTATGGAACTTGCCTATTTTCTGTGTTGAGACTGCATAGTGTGCACAAGTTTAGGAGATGGTATTAGGCCATCGTTGTTAACCCAATATCCTAAACACTGTCCCTTCACAATAAAATTTTTCCTAGTTACCCACTTTGAGCCTGTACAATTTTTCTTACCTTGTCTATGAGATTAAGAAAAGTATTGTCTCACTCCTGTCTTGAGTTGTGGTATGTTGGGGTTGATTGGTGAATTGGTGATAAGATATGATAAATTAGTGGCGAAAAGATGTGGGAAAAAGAAGCTCAAAGAAATAATTAGAATTCTCATAAGCTCTCTGAAAAGAAAAGAATACAGAATTATCGAAACGAGCATAAAAGATTCAAAATGAGCTAGAAATTTTTTTTTTTAGTTTTGTGATGTATATGAGGAGATGAGGTGGATGATTATAGATAGTGGTTGGATGTGTTGAGAGTCATGAACTCAATTGATTTAGTCACTTGGCCATATTTCCCTTCCTTATCAGAAAAAGCCTACGTTACTACCTTTCGGAAGTCCTTTTTGATTCTAGACTTGTGTGCACATTCTAGCATTGGAGAAATTAGATAATTTCCAAGCCTATGGTAGAAATTTATTCATACATGTTGTTGAGTGCTTTCATCTATACCTTAAACTCTTGAGAGTTGAGTGATACACTTCGTGTGAGTTCTTCCACAATTGATGAATTTTCTGTCGCTTTCAAATTGCTTGTGTGTAGTGGATTTTTTTATTCTTGACTGTGATGAATCTTGTGAGGCATTGCACTTTAACTTCATGATCTTTTGATTTCTTTCTTGCCTATTGATTGAGGACAATGAAACGTTCAAGTTTGGGGGGGTTTGATAAGCTCATTATTTCACTCACTTATCTATATTATTTCTACTATTCTATGTAGTTTTATTAAGTTTATCTATGTATTGTATGCATGATTCTATATTGGGTGGTATTAGGCACGTCTTGATGTTTATGCAGGTTTTAGGCCTATATTCACGAGAAAACTGTTCCGAAAGCAGTGACGTGTAAGAGTAGCAGTGAAGAGTTCTTCCACACAAGAAATTCGGGCTATTGGCGCATGGCAATGGATAGAACTTTGAGTTACCTTTCCAACACAACTGGAATCGGGTCAATCGGAGTTCGGGGGAGGAATTTATGGCCAAAACCGTGAGACCGCGCGGAAGGGGCGAGACCTGATTTTTCCACGTCGATCGACGGAGAAGCCACGTGATCGACGCGGATCTGCTGGCGCGGGAAATTGACTGAATTCGAATTTTATCATATCTTTAGCCCTAGATTTGATAGGATACACCTCCACCCTATATATATCCCAGTAATTTCGATTTTTAAGTGTGCTTCATTCCAGATTTCAGATTTGGAGAGAATTCCAAGAGTTTTTAGGTTTTATGTTTTCAGACAGATTTTTGTGGGAAGACAATCAGACCCAAGTTTTTATGCAATTCAGGTTTTATTTATCTTTGATGAATTCTACTATTATTATGTGTAACTAACTTCCTTCTCAGATTCTAGGGTTTCGAACTATCAATGTATGCATGTTTGATTAATTGAATTATTTTCCCTTTCTTATCGTAGTTTGTGAAATCTGTGCTCATTCATAATCTTGAGTTTGCTGGCCACATCTTAGGATTAATTAGTTGAGAACTTGAGACGTAACTGTAATAGTTTTCAATGGAAAGTATTTTCACAATATAATTTGATTTCTTGTCTGAGAAGAAGGAGATAGATTATAGGAATAAATCTGTTGATTTTTGGAGTTAGTTAATTCATCTTGAGACCGAGCGGAGATAGGGAATTGACTAATCTACTTTATGAATTGTCCAACAAAGAAGTTCATAATACTTTTCTGATGTTTCACTACGAAGAGGAATTAAATTGGGAATTAATCAATTCATTCATACATGTCACACATGATAGGTAGATATCCCTGGAATCTGTACTTCTCATATCTGCTTCATCAAAAGTATTTTATTTTCCTATTTAATTTTAATTTGCAAATTAGTTTGAAACAAAACCTAAAGTTTATTTTATTTCCTAACCAGTGTTTCGAGAACCTATGTTTTAGTACTTAAGATTTTTCATTATTTCTTCCCCATGGGATTCGATAATTTATTTGCCGCTTTATTATTAGCTTTGCTAAGTCGCTAGTAAAATAATTTTGCGATCATTGACTAAATTCAAGAATCCAATCATTGGGATACCTTCCATCCTAGGAAGCATCCAGCAGTCACATCTCTGAAAAGAGATTGACGCCGACAAGCTTTTTCCAAAACCAGACGAGTTCGGAGCAAACTATAAAACCTCCATTACAGCGAAGGACAAGTTTTACGAAGGTGCGCCCTTGACTTGGCCGGAGCTGCTGACTAGAAGATTGAAGCATCGGAGGATCCGCCTTGTAGTGGCTAGGTCGAAGGTTCACTACCTGCTACAAGTGTTCGGCGATTCCTTACACTTCAAATATCTTTTTAGTTAATTATCAGCGATACGGCTGAGGAGTGGACGTAGATCTATTAGATCGAACCACTATAAATCTTGTGTGCATTACTGTTTTATTACTTACTCTTTGTGTGTTTTGATTTGAAACCTAGCAACGATAGTTGCTAGAGCATATACCTATAAGAAACCCTAAGTACGACTTCGAGCTAAACTTTTTTAACAAGAACATAAGTGCAAGTTATTCATTAATCTTCCGCAGCATTCGTGTGTTAGTTGTTTGCCATTTACCACGATGACTCTGATCTGGGACCAACCTTTCGGGACGATGGCTCATGCGTAAAACGCAAACACCATGTGCGGCCTGAATCGCAGTGGTTCATCTTTGATATACTTCAGGAACCCCTCACATTTGAGTCTGTTCATAATCTATAGTGAAAAATGGTTTTCACATAGTGGTTCATACAGAATCTTGTCATTTTGCACATGCGCGGCCCTCTTCTGCGCATTTGTTAGGTGTCCTTTCTTCTTCTTAGCAATGGACACCAGACATCCATACTTGATAGTATCGTCAACATGCTCCTTCTTGAGTATGCCTCTAAATGTTGGCATGTGCTCTTCTGGATTAATGGAAAGAGAAGGAAGACTGGAGGTTTTGGTTGGGGTATTTGAGCAACTGGATGATTCCACCATGAATGTGATTTTAGAACTTAGACAAATTGATCGATCGAAGATGAACAGAGAAATCTTGAAATTTGAATAAGATTTTAGAGTACAATAAGCTTGAATAAAACCCAAATCAAATCCTTTTATAGGAAGTAATACGATTTAAATCGATGGTTAGGTCATGGTGTCTAGGTGGCCAGATCAACAGTTATAGTGGGGTGCAACTGTTCACATTTTGTCCCGTAAGTTGAAAAGTGCGAGCGTGGCTGACATGGCGATCTTTCATTCATCGCCGCCCTATGAAGTATTAAACTCACATTTAATACTAATTTTAGCAACCGCTTCGGTCGACTTGTTGCTCCCGCCTTTTTGAGATATTTGAAATCATTTGCTTGATTTTGTTTGTTGAATAGCCAGCAAATGAAGATACTGTGCTGAGAGCTTGGACTCAGCAACCATATGGGAGTCTGCTAAGAATTGAGACTCAACAACCAACATACACTTTTCTGAGAGCTTGGACTCAACAACCATATCCACAACAAATAATTTGGCAGTTATCACATTTCGCATCATATCTTCTTTAGCAAACCATCGCAGCAACCAGTAGCTTAGCAAACAAAATATGCCAAAATCCAGAATATTGCTAAGTAAAGATCCTTGAAAGTGTGAGCTTGGACACACTTTAATCTGCAAAAACTCCAGAAATCCAAGAAATCTAAAAATGACAGAAGTAAAGTGAGAACTGGGACTCACTTTTCCATCACATCGTCCAATTCTAGCAAGCCAAGTTTAAGACACAATTCTTTGAATTGGCTCTCTACTAAGGGTTTAGTGAAAATATTAGCAAGTTGATCATCTGTTCGAATGTATTTCACTGAGATGTCCTTCTTCTCCACGGTATCTCAAATAAAATAATGTCTAATATCAATGTGCTTGGTCCTTGAATGATGTACAATGTTCTTCAAGATGCACATCGGGCTATTGTTGTCGCAATAGATCGGGACACATCTTGTGCTAACTTCATAATCTTGAAGTTGTTGTTTGATCCACAGCACATGTGTACATCAACTCGCAGTAGCTACGATTCAGCTTCCCTTGTGGATGTTGCTACCGAATGTTGTTTTTTGTAGAACCACCTAATCAATTTGTGTCCAAGGAATTGACGTGTCCCACTCGTACTTTTTCGATTGATTCGACAACCTCCAAAATTTGAGTCTGAGTATCCAATCAAAGTTAGGTTATCTACTTTAGGATACCAGATTCCAGGGGACTTTGTTCACTTTAGATACTTGACAATCCTTCTTGTTGACTTCATGTGTGACTTCTTAGGGTTTGCTTGTTATCTAGTACAAACACCTACAACATACAAAATATCTGGCCTACTGGCCATTAGATATAGTAAGGTGTTGGTGTATACTGTAAAGCAAACTTTTAAGTGAGCTTTGTAATGTATTCAATTTCTTTGATTAAACTGAAATCAATCTGAAATAAATGTTATCACGTTGTTGCTTTCTTATGATTGCATTTATATCCACTTATCATATATTGTAGACAATGTGGTGGGTGCGTCGTCCTACTGAAGATCGAATTGTTGGGTTCCTTATAAGATATAGAACGTATTCACAACTGAGATAGTTTTGGATAAACTATCGTTTTAGGTTGTAGTATAAACTTGAGATAACTAGTCTTGGTTATTAGTTTATGTTAGTGTGTGGTGTCGCATTGAATGGATCTCGGTGAGACGTGTTCTTCTGTTCTGACTCTATGAAGAACCAAGGTCTCGGCAACTTTGTTAATTCTAAAACCTAGATGTGATATTTAGATATATGCAAATGATTGTTTGTTACTTTGACTTACTATGGGTGAGAATCAAAAGGATGATTCAATATGCTTCGTATCTTGGGTAACAACATTATTTGTATGTGTTTATATAGTCACATTAGGGCACCGTTTCCTAGACATCCAGGCGGATGACATCCCCTTAAAGAGCTCATAAATTTTATCGTATTAAACCCTACAGGTGGAATTTATTCCGATACGATAATAATGTTGAGCTGGTACTACTTAAGGATGAAGATATTAATTAATTAATGCGGTCAGAGCTTTTAATTAATTAATAGATGTGCATTATCTTAAACACGGGGAATTAATTAAGTCAAATAGAAGCCCTGTTTCACATCGGGATAGGATGGCAGTTGCAACATTAATTCTCTAGTGGAATGAATTAATGTTATAAGTTCAAATTATATTCTGGGTTTTATATATGTGTTTGGAATTATGGGAGGCCCAATCCTATACCTTCTAGAGATCCCTGGCCTGGCCCATCTAGAAACCCTAGAAGATGCCTATAAATAGGATCTTATGGTTGAGAGAAAAATCCTAGTTGTCATTTTTTTCATAAGCTCATGTGTTGAGCTACGACTAGGGTTTAGTTCTCTCAAGCATCGTAGATCTATTATTTTGGTTGGCATCTAATGATTCGGAGGATTGTTGTCCACCCGGCATTCGATCGTGGTATGCTGGAGACAGACTAGAAGATCTCCAGTGGAAACAATCTTCAGATCTGTATAGATCTATTGGTAATCCTTGATCTCCTTAATTTAATTTAATTAAACCATGTATGTGTACGTTTGGTATCCAGCATCGATCATGGGGATGATCCGCCTTCACCAGCGTGTTCCTTCAATTAGTATCAAAGCCTCGTTCGTGGTTGTTGGCTCTGCCTGAAACGTGCAGTTGGTTTATTGCATTTTAAATCTTTTAAGCATGTCGTCGATGTTTTATGTATTTTTTTTGTTCCTCGTGGCTCCAAATCTGTTTTTTAGTTTTGGCACGTTGGTTTATTCACGGTTTGTAATCGGTTTTTTCACCATGAAAAAATTCATGGTTAGTGTAGGAAATGATGTAATTTTATTTCTTGTAACTTTGTATCAATTTTTATCTAATTTGATGCGAAAAACGAGACCAAGAATTGAAGAACACGAAGAACAAACATCGACAGAAAACTACCAAATCACAGTCGCGTAGGGCCTATTTGCGACTCAGCCACGACACATCGGCTTGTCGGTGGTGGTGACCGGCTGGTGGGAATTGATGCTGGGTCGGTGGACATTGCCACCGCACCACCGATGGCCTTGGAAGGCGACAGCAGGCGGTGCACCAACGGCCGCAAAATGCACGCGTCAAGTGCGCTATTTGAGACTGTGCAGCAGCATGTCTTCGCGGCATCCCTGGCGCACGGTGTGGTGGCGATCGGCGATGGCGGTGGTTGGCCGTGGTAGCCTGGTGGTAGGCGATCATCAGGACGTTGGAGGTTGGCCCAGATGGCGGCGGAGTCGATGGCTGCGAGGGCGTAAATTGAGGCCAATCGCGCGATTTTTCTGTTTTTTCTTCAAAATTTTCACGTGACTTTTGCGCAGGCTCTTCTTCGCGTTGCTGACAGCTATTCTGGCAAGAATCGTTGATTCCAGCGGCGTGGAGTTGTTTGTGGCAGTGAGGGCTTCTAGTCCAAAGGGTTTATTGGAGTTGATGGCCGCAAAATTGACGACAATTTCCGCGTGAAAATAGTTGCACGCGAGAATCTCGCGATTCTTTCGGCGTGTGGGCTGGTTTTGAGCGTTGATTGGAGGCTATTTCGGGTCGTTTCCGTAATTCCAATGATTTGATCTTACTTTCCATACTTAGAGCTTCAATTCCCAGTAGGTTTTGGAGGTTGATGATCGATTATGACGGTTCGTCGGCCCCAGTTGCCATAAAACCCTAATTTTTTAGGTTGATAACTTGTAGGTGGACATTTTTTTGTGGTCATTCGGAGGTTTTCCATTTATGTATTTCCAGTACCGTTGACATGGAATTGTAGTCCAAAGCTAGGACTTTAAGTCCCAGTTGGTTACCGGCATGATTGTCATTGGAATCGATGGGAACGGAGGCAAGAAAAGTGCCCTGTGCACTGGTTTTTCGCCTAGGCTACTCAACTAGCTATTTTCTTCGGCCAATTGGTGGCGATTCAAGCGTGAATCTCCGGTGCCGTTGGTTGGATATGGAAGTCCAAACTTTGGTCTTCAAAGCCCATTAGTTTCAGCAGTTGACTGTGCGTCGTTTGGTAGCAACGGTGCCTCGAAAAAGACTATTTGCAATAAATTCAAAAGCCCAAATTTGAATTGTTTAAGGCCCAGATCCGATTCGAAGACCCATTTGAAGAGTTGTATATTCAATATTCTTGTAATAGAATAGGTAGATATACATGTACACATCTTGGGGCCACGAGGAAATTTTATTTGTTCTTTCATGATGTGCAATTATTTTCTAAGCATGTCTATTGTTTTACATGTTAGGAGCATGCTTGGATTTATTTAATTCTTTATTGCTTGCTATCAAAAACCTTCAACTTAAAATGACTAAGTGAGTTAAAATAAATTTTAATTAATTTATTTAGAACTCCACAATTGGTCTTATAAGTGATTGTGTGTGTTGTTCGTGTGACCCTGGGCGTCACCCCCCAACGGATACAACATTCACTGGTTCACTGGATAAGATTTCTAATAAAAATGAATTTTATCTTTAAATGAAGTGTGTGGCACTCGCGTGACCCTGGGCATCACCCCTCCCAATGAATGTGTCATTCACGGTTCATTGGTAAATATTTAATTCAAGATAGCCTGAAGAAATTATTTGCAAGCAATGTAAAGTCCTAACAGTAAGGTCATCAATTGTAAAATGATTTTCTTTATTGGTTAAATTGTGGTCATCACTTAGATGTGAATTTCTATATAACTCCCCACCGGAGTCCCTGTTTTAATTCACATGGCCTGTGTATATTGTTCGACTATTAATTCCATTCGTCATAAAGTAGAGGTTGACGTGATATTGGAATTAAAGATAGTTTGTCTGGTCAATGGATATGTGTGTAAACGTCCACCCACCGTGGCTTGCATATATATTTGTTGGGCTGTTGGAGGTTGCATAAATATTGGTTTTGAAGGTTTCCATGTTTTATGTTTCAATTAATGTGATTTAAATGCTTACATGTTTGAATTTAATTTATTTCAGTGATCATTATGTCGTTTAATCCGCTTATGACTATTCTCAATCAAAACAAGCTTACTAGTCCAAACTATTTGGATTAGAAAAGGAATCTGGATATTGTACTGGTTGTTGATGAGTACAAATTTGTACTCAACACACCTGCTCCAGGACCTCTGACTCATACTTCTACTGAAGAGCAAAGAGAGGCTCACAAGAAGTGGAATAAGGCTAATGAGATGGTTCGTTGTTACATTTTGGCTTCTATGTCAACTGTGTTGCAGCTACAGCATCAAAATATGCCTAATGCTTCTGATATAATGTTAAACCTCCAAGAACTCTTCGATGAGAAGGAAAGGTCTGCTCGGTTTGAGGCAATGAGGAAGATTATGTCTACCTCTATGCCTGAGGGAGTGTCTTTTAGAGATCATGTTCTCAAGATGAAGGAATATCTTCATGAGATTGATCTTCTAGGTGGAAATATCGATAATGATTCAAAAATTGATATGGTTCTACACTCACTTCCTAAATCCTTTGAGAACTTCCGCTTGAGCGTGATCATGGGTAAGAAGGAGTACACTTTGGCTGAACTCCTTACTAAATTTGTTGCAGCGGAAGGTCTCATGGGTAAGGGGTCACAGGCTCTGATTTTTTTAAGGCATCCTCTTCTTTTCCTCACGGCGGTAAGAAGAAGAAGCCTAACAATAAGAAAAAGGGTCGTGGGAGCAGTGGGAGCAAACGAGTAGCACCTTCTGGTGGTGTCAAGAAACTAAAGGGAAAGTGCTACTAGAGCAACCAGTCTGGGCATTACAGATCTAATTGTCCCCTCTTGAAAAAGGGTAACTCGGGTATTTCTTCTGCTTTAGTTGTTGAAACATGTCTTGTGGCTTGTTCTGCTATTTCTTGGATAGTTGATACTGGTGCCACTGATCATGTTTATTTTTCTCAACATGTTTTTATGCAGACTAGGCAATTGAATGATGGCGAGATTACCGTACACATGGGGAATGCTGGCAGTGGGAGATGTGCACTTATCTTTTTCTGATAATGTTTTAGTTTTAAAAGATGTTTTATACGTGCCTAGTTTTTGAAAGAATTTGATTTCAGTTTTGAAACTTTTTTCGAATGGATATTATGAAAAATAACTCTTTTATCTGTTCTGGCATGTTGGAAAACTCTTTGTATACTATTACTTGTGCATATCATAGTGTAACTAAAACTCATGCATCTTCATCATCTAAAAGAAAAGCTTCTTCTCTGTTGAATCAAACATATCTTTGGCATTTGAGATTGGGTCATATTAATCTTAGGAGGATCCAAAGACTGGTAAGTAGTGGATCATTGGAGTCTATCCAAATTGAACCATTCTCAGTCTGCGAATCTTGTTTGGAGGTGAAATGACATCCAGGCCTTTTAAGGCAAAGGGAAATAGAGCCAAAGATGTGTTAGAACTGATTCACTCTGATTTGTGTGGGCCTATGTCCATTCAAGCAAGAGGTGGTTTTGAGTATTTCGTGACTTTCACGGATGATTACTCAAGGTTTGGATACATTTACTTGATGCGCCGCAAGTCTGAATGCTTTGACAAGTTCAAAGAATTTAAGGTTGAAGTGGAGAATCTACAAGGTAAAGTATCAAGTCACTACGATCTGATCGGGGTGGCGAATACCACAGTGCTGAATTTAAGCAATACTTATTGGATAATAGGATTACATCTCAATTGTCTGCACCTGATATTCCGCAACAAAATGGGGTAGCAGAGAGAAGAAACAGAACTCTATTAGATATGGTGAGGTCGATGATGAGTTATGCTACATTGCCTACTTCATTTTGGGGTTATGCCTTGGAAACAGCGGCGTACCTTTTGAACTTCGTACCTTCTAAATCGATTCCAAAGACTCCAATAGAATTGTGGACTGGGCGATAGCAAAGTTTAAACCACATTCGGGTTTTGGATTGCCCAGCACATGTGTTGGATAAGGAAGCAGATAAGTTGGCACCTAGAACGGAAGTACAGTTGTTTATAGGATATCCTAAGGATACGAGAGGCGGTTGCTTTTATAGTCCCAAGGATCAAAAGGTAGTGGTGCGCACCAACGCCTGATTCTTGAAGGAAGATTATATATGTGAGCATAAATCCAAGAGTGAGATTATTCTCAATGAGTTGAGAGGAGAAAATGGTACACCGAGTGTACTAAGTGATATACCACAAGAGGCTACACAACATGTTGACTCTAATGTACTTACACAGGTACTGCCTCATCGCAGTGGGAGGGTTGTTCTTCAGCCTGATCATTTCATGGGTGTGGGAGAGTCTTTGGACTTGGTCCATATTGGTGAACATGAAGCAAACGATCCCCGGACTTACAAAGAGGCAGTCCAAGATATAGATGCAACATCTTGGCATAAGTCTATGGATTCTGAAATTGAATCTATAGATGTTATGGGTGTGTAAAACCTTACAGACCTTCCTGAAGGCAAAAGGGCCATTGGGTGTAAGTGGGTCTATAGGCGTTAGAGAGGATCTGACGGAAAGGTCATCACCTTTAAAGCACGGTTGGTGGCGAAGGGATTCACTAAAAGAGAGGGAATCGATTATGATGAAACCTTCTCACCGGTAGCTATGCTAAAGTCAATCCATATACTCTTATCCATAGCAAATTATATGGACTATGAAGTTTGGAAAATGGACGTCAAGACAACTTTTCTTAATGGAAATCTGGATGAAGACATCTATATGCGGCAACCTGAAGGTTATGTAAAGAAAGGCCAAGAGCATCTTGTATGGACTAAAGCAAGCTTCTAGATCTTGGAACATTCGTTTTGACGAAGTGATCATGTCCTTTGGATTTGAACAGTGTCAAGACGAAAGTTGTGTGTACAAAATGAGTAATGAAAACGTGGTGGTATTCTTAGTACTGTACGTAGATGATATTCTTCTTATTGGCAACAATGTGAAGGTATTATTGGACGTAAAGGTGTAGCTATCGGAACAGTTTCAGATGAAGGATTTGGGAGATGCTGCGTACATTCTTGGTATTAAGGTCATTCATGATCGAAACAAAAGAATGTTGTGTTTGTCCTAAGATGCCTATATCGATATTGTTAT
Organism: Plectranthus barbatus; assembly: GCA_026898455.1. Taxonomy (NCBI): domain Eukaryota; kingdom Viridiplantae; phylum Streptophyta; class Magnoliopsida; order Lamiales; family Lamiaceae; genus Plectranthus; species Plectranthus barbatus. The sequence continues at coordinate 608,404 of JAPKLW010000243.1, read as the reverse complement.
TGCCAGGTTTAGCATGCAAAACTCCAAGAAATGATTGTTGCCTTTCCTGTAGGATTCGAGTCTACAATAGACAACACGAATTTCCACTTTAATTTGCCAAGGATCGTTCTTAGGATATCGAATATAAATATAAATTAAATAAATCAGGCGAACGTAAGCATGCTCCTACAAAATTAATTGCAAAGGGATGGATCTACGGAATACCTTAACTCCAGCGACTGATCTACAGATCTAGATTGATGACGGAGACTTGTTCCAACAGATCTGATCTTCTGATCTGTTCCCTTGCTCGATTCGGAAATCTGGTGAGGATACGCTACCGGATCTACAGCCGCCCACTCTCTCTCAATCTCTCTAGGGTTTCTTATTTTGAAACTTCAAACTTATGTGGGAAAATGAGAGATTTATCTAATTATATAGATCTGGAGAATGGGTTATTAGGGTTTAATAAACCCTAATGGGCTCTGAGCAATGTTGGGCCAGACCAGGGATCAAATGCAAATAATAAAGTGGGCCTCCTATTAATTAATTCCATGTTCAGCCCAGAACATAATTAATTAATAAACATTAATTCATGCCACCAGAGAATTAATGCTGACCTTGTAAGGTTTTAACGTGAACCGAATCACCAAAACCAAACTGAACCGGATCGATCTATGGATATTGCTCATAATTAATATTCTCAAAACCCTAGCATGCTCTTATGAATTTAATACAAGATTGTGGATTGAGAGATTACCGTAATTCCGTAGGGTCTGTACCGATCTTTTATGTTTGAATTCCAAGAACCAATTCAACCACGCAATCCGAATTAATCTGCGGAAACAGAATTAGAACCCTAATTTCTTGATTAAATTCGAAAAACAGAAAGAGAAGAGAAGAGAAATCTGTTCTCCAGATTAGATCTTCAGATCTGTATCCCGGTGCTGGTCAGATCTACTACTGGTGAGGACTCCGTAGATCTGTAATCTGAGCAGGACCAGAATCGAAATTCTCCTCCTTTCCTAGTGAAAACGGCACCCCTCTCTCTACCCTAGGTATTTGACTGATTTGAATAATCACAAAAAAAGTGGCTAGGGTTTCCAGAGAGAGTGGTCCATTTATAGACCCAGGGTTTTATCCCTAATGGTCTACTGGGCTCAATTCAGCACACTTATTTGGGTCAGACCTGGGACCTAATGCAAATAATAAAGTGGGCATATAAATTAATTAATTCCCATGTCCACAACCCAGGACACAATTAATTAATTAATATTAATTCTTTTTCACCACAGAATTAATATTGACCTACCCCTTTATTACCACGTTATGAGAACGAGTTGCATTAATTGAGAATCCCCATATTTAAGGTTACCGGACATCCATTAATTAATCGGAGCCTCTGACAAGCTCTAACTACAATTAATTAATATCTTATAATTCCTAAGTAGTACCACTCAAACCTTATCACTCGTGCCTGAACCTAATCAGCTTGCAGGACTTTGGCACGATGAATGTTATTGAGCTCCTCAGGGAATGTCCCCATCCTATTACTTGGATATGGTTACCTAAGTTCAGTCTCAGGCGGTACTACACGAACTGCTGTTACCCAAGATGCGGATATACGAGCGCGCTGTATTGGCTCTCCACCATGGCAAGTCAAAGCAACATTCAACCCGTGCGAACCCCTGAACCTTCGTTAGGGTTTGGACTCAATCAATATAACGAGATCTTTTATTCGCTGGTGTCAGACAGACGAATATATCTTACTGCGGTCCATCAATACGCCACCTCTGCGTACCAGCATGTCAAGTAACCAAGACAGACTACTTATTCCGACAATGTCGCAGCCATCAGGACAGACGTATCCTCATACGCTGTCTCGGCTGTGATCAAGGTTTATGTCTCACTAGGTCAAGTGATCATACTGTCTTCTGCGATCTACAACACGCCGTATGATCATCCCTTTCGGTGAGACAAGAGGATACCTTTGTTCACACATGTACGATTGTTAACAGATAGGAGAAATAAACCGTTGTATACTCATTATAATAAATGCATTCAGTATACAAAACCCATCAGACCTACCCCTTTATTACCATGTTATTAGGAACGAGTTGCATTGACTTGATTAATCCCCATATTTAAGGTTTCAGACATTCATTCATTAATTCAGCGTATAACAGTTAGCTGTAATTAATTAATCTCTTATTATTCCTGAGTAGTACCACTCAACCCTTATCGCTTATGCTTGAATCAATGATTCAGCCTGCAAGAGTAGCATAACGAACCTTGTGAGCTTCTCAGGGACTGCCACCATCCTGAAATGGATATGATTATCTAAATCCATCCTGAGGAAACCCCACACAAACGTCCATCACCCAAGATGCAGATATACGAGTACATGTAAGACTCTCCACCATAGCAAGTCAAAGTGACAGTCAACCCTAGTGTGCCCCTCAGCTTTCAATAGACTTTAGATCCGACCAAGTCACCGAGATCTTTACTCATTCATATGTCAAGTAGAATGGTTCGTCTCACTGTTGATCCTATCAATACATTGAGATGTACCGGTCACACAAAATAGTCAAGATAAACCACTTATGGACTTGTGTGCCGCAGCCTAAACCGACAGCCAAACCAGAAATTGTCTCAGCTGTGATAACTGTTTATATCTCGGTAGGTTGAACGATCTATATGATCTTCTGTGATCTCTTACACACCGTATGATCTTCCTATCAACGAGATACCTGGATGTGTTTGTTCGCATCGTATGATTGTTAATTCAGAAAGGTGTTGTTTATTGCAAGTAATTAATGATTACCAGTATATCAAACATAACGTTTCCCAATATACCAATCATAATGTTTTTATGTATACAATTCTAACAATCTCCCACTTATACTCAAAGCATTATACCATTACTTTCCAGAGTATAACATGTGTCTATTCTAATCTAGCTATTACATTTGGTCACCAGGTGGCCGACATCTACCTCATCCCTAGGCTACGAACATGATCTTCGTATGCCTTCTGAGGTAAGCCCTTTGTAAATGGATCTGCTAGATTATCCTTAATGTTTATCTTATCTATTAGCACATCGCCCCTCGCTACGATTACTCGTATGATGTGGTACTTTCTCTTTATGTGTTTAGACGCCTTGTGAGTTCTTGGTTCCTTAGAGTTTGCTACTGCACCAACATTATCACAATATACCGTGATACTCTTGGGCAAACTCAGAACAATATCTAAATCTTGGAGGTAGTTCCGGAGCCATATTGCTTCGATAGAAGCCTGTGAAGCTGCCACATACTCAGCTTCCATGGTGGAGACCGCGATACATTTCTGTCTCGCACTCCTGCATGATACAGCTCCACCTCCCAAGGTGAACACATAGCCCGAGATCGATCTCTTCTCATCCTGATCCGCCTGGAAATCGAAATCTTTTCTTAGCATTTTGCATGCTAAAACGGGCAATCACAGTATCAGTATAAGCGACTTGAGACAAGCTTAACATCCTCTTGTTTAATCACTGTGAGAATCCATTGGATTTCATCACATCATTGAAATGTTTGTTCCAAGACCGTGAAGCTTGTTTAAGTCCATACAAGGACTTTCTTAGCTTCCAGACAAGATGCTCTTCACCATCCTTCGCATAACCCTCTGGCTACTGCATATAGATGTGACGACCTTCCTCAAGGTACCCATTTAAAAATGCAGTTTTGACATCCATCTGCCAAATCTCTAGGTCCATATGTGCTGCTATGGATAGAAGAATTCGAATGGATTTGAGCATGGCAACCGATGAGAAGGTCTCGTCATAGTCAATGCCCTCCTTTTGACTATAACCCTTCGCCACCAACCTGGCTTTAAAAGCAGTTATTTCTCCTTTCGAACCTTTCTTCCGTTTGTATACCCATTTGCAACCTATGGCACAAAAGTCATCTGGTAGCGCAGACTTCTGGTATACATCCATAGAGGTAATTGATCCAATTTCTGAATCCATGGCTTTATGCCATTTTTCTGCATCTTTGTCATTTACTGATTCATCTTATGTCCATGGGTCGGTATCATCTAGTCCATCTTCCAGTATCAATTACTGGCGACCGTGCAATTGATTCCATACCTTCTAGAGGTACACTCAATCTGCCACGGGGTTTTCCCAGTGAAAGTGCATCATCGTCTCCGATTTCTAGGAGAATAATATCACTTTTGGATTTGTGTTTTTTCACAGACTCGTCCTCTAAGAATCTTGCGTTGGTGCTAACAACGATCTTCTGATCCTCAGGACAGTAGAAATAACAACCTTTTGTTTGTCTGGGGTATCCCACAAACAGCATTAGCTTGGACCTACCTTCTAACTTATCAAGTTCCTTTGACAAAACATATGCCGGACAACCCTACACTCTTATCTTTGACACACTGAGCTTTTGCCCATGCCAGAGTTCCGAGGGTGTTTTAGGAACTAACTTAGAAGGTACCAGGTTCAGCAGGTACACCGTTGTTTGTAATGCATGGCCCCAAAACAATACAGGCAAGTTCGCATACCTCATCATAGATCTAACTATTTTAAGAAGAGTCATATTTCTTCTTTCCACCACACCATTCTGCTGAGGAGTGCCCGGTGCGGTCCATTGGGATGTAATCCCATGCTCTGATAAAAATTGCAAGAACTCGTCACTGAGACACTCACCACCACGATCAGATCGTAATGACCTAATGGTCTTGTCTAATTTCTTCTCTACTTCCGCCTTGAATTCCTTGAATTTCTCAAAGCATTCAGACTTATAGTGAAGTAAGTAAACATACCCGTATCTCGAGTAACCGTCAATAAAAATTGTGAAATACTTAAATCCTCCACGAGCTTTCGTAGACATTGGTCCACATAAATTAGAGTGGATCAGTTCCAACACATCACTTGCTCGAGACTGACTTGCCTTGAAAGGCCTGGTCGTCATATTTCCCTCTATACATGATTCACAAACTCGATGTGGAACTACCTGGATCGAATCCAACCTTCCATCATCCACGAGTCACTTGATCCTCTTTAGATTGATGTGACCTAGTCTCAGATGCCATAGATTTGTAAGATCCTCATCAAAAGATGAAAACTTTCTCTTCTTATGATTAAATGAGTTATATGCAGCATTCACGAAAGATTTATGCAAACAAGTTATGATATAAAGAGAGTCTTTCTGTATCCCATGACAGATAACAGCGTTATTGCCATTGATAGTAACATGACTATCAAAAATAACTGAAAAACCATCATTTATTAAACAAGAAACAGAAATAAGGTTCCGCCGGAAATCTGGCACATATATAACGTCTCTTAAAATCAGAACATTATCTTGGAAGCATAATGTAACATCTCCAACTCCTACAGCACACACACGAGTAGCATTAACCATGGAGATCATCACCTCGTCATCATTCAGCTGCCTTGTTGGCCTGAATCCTTGCAAAGTGTAACAAACATGATCAGTAGCTCCAGTATCCACTACCCACGAATGGGTAGAAACAGATGCTAAACATGTTTCCGTTATAAATGCTAATGACGTACCTTGTCCTGTTGGGATTGTATACTGAAAGCATATATGATTAAGTGTTTTGTGCATTGATCTTCATATATGTGTTGCTACAACAATGCTCGCTGTCTGATGAAACAAACTTACAACGAACCATAATATCCTATTATCTCGCCTATAGGGATGACCATATGTTGTGTAGGAGATCACAAAGGATCATATGAGTCATTTGACCTAGCGAGATATAAACAGTATCACAACTGAGATAGTCCCTGGATAGGCTGTCAGTCTAAGTTGCGGCACATCGGTTAATAAGTGAGCTTATCCTAGCTACTTGATGTGTCGGTACATGGTTATGTATTGATGGGATCAACAGTGGGATGTGCCATTCTCATTGAGGAGCTCACAAGGTTCATTATGCTAAACCCTGCAGGTTGAATTATTTAATTCAGGCATAAGTGAAAAGGAGTGAGTGGTATTACTCAGAAAATAAGAGATTAATTAATTATGGCTGATTGTCAAAAGCAAAATTAATTAATGAATGTCTAAAACCTTAAATATGTGGATCATGTTAGTTTGGTGCAACCCGTTCCTAACAACGTGGTAATAAAGGGGCGAGTCAGCATTGTTACCGTGGTGAAGGTTAAAATAATATTTTATTAATTAATTATGTTCAGGGTTGAACAAGGAAAAATTAATTAATAAAGAGGGCCCACTTTATTATTTGCATCTGGTCCTTGGTCTGGCCCATGAACTGCTCAAGCCCATTAGGGTTACGGTTTCTCAAAACCCTAACACTATATATAGGGCATCTCTCTATCAGATCAAGTAATGATTTCAGTATATTCAGTAAAAAGAGAGAGAAATAGCGGCGGCTGATCTGAGGGAGAAACTTATCGATTTCTCCAGATCTCGGATCCAACTTGTTAGATAATCCTCACCATATTTCCAAGGAGCATGGGAACAGATCAGAAGATCAGATCTGTAGGAACAACTGTCCACCACCATTGTTCAGATTCAGATCCAAATTTACTTCATCGTTTTATTCTCCGATCTAGATCTGTAGATCAAACATTGAAGATCAGGTATTCCTAAATTCCATCCTCTGCAATTAATTTTGTAGGAGCATGGATAGGTTCGCATGGTTTATTTAATTGAAATTTATTCCTGATATCCTAAGAACGATCCTTGGCAAGAATTTAATTAATGGCAACTCTTGTTGTCCATCGTAGACTCAAACCCTACATGTCCATCCCGCTTGGTCAGACAATCCTACTTCAATGACCAATTTTGCCACAACGGAAACACTTGCCCTTCTTCCCCGGTGTCACAGTCTTCTTTTTCCCAGAATTTCTGCTTCCAAAGGCTGCCTTCTTGAATTTCTTTCCAATCACCCCTTTAGCACCTTTCGATGAAGCAGGGAGACTACTGGAAGAAATCAAGACTGCCTTTTCAGGTTGCATGACTGATTCAACTATCATGAGGTCACTAAGCAACTCATTTAGAGTGTACTCCTTTTTACTCATGACAACATTCAACCTAAAGTTCTCAAAAGACTTCGGAAGTGAGTTGAGTATGATATCGACCTGGGCTTCCCCGTTAATACCTCCTCCATGCAACGTCATTTCATCCATGAGGTGAATCATGGAAACAACGTGCTCCCTCACTGAGCTACCATCAGTCATTTTACAACTCACGATCTTTCTCATTAGCTTAAATCTGACAGCTTTATCCGATTCCCCATAAGTAATTGTGAGACTATCCATAATCTCAGCTGCTTTGTCATAGTGCTGATGTTGTTGCTGGAGCACCTTAGACATAGTGGTCATCATGTAGCACTTGACTACATTATTAGACTTGACCCACTTGTCATAGAGGTTCCGCTCCACATCAGTTGACTTAGCAGTGGGGATAGTTGGACACGGAGTGTTAAGAACATATTGACGTTCCTCTGCAACTAGGATATAACCCAAGTTGCGCTTCCATTCCAGTAAATTCAGACCAATTAATTGATTTTGTGCCAAGATATTGATGACATTATTCATAGACATATCTGAAAACAATAATTGATTAAAGTAAGAACATACATGCAGAACATTGAAACAAATATGCATTGTAACCTTTTGATAAACCAATACAATTGTTTCCCCCAATTGCCTAGGTGGATCTTCTGCAAGCTCCTTTCGAAGATGTTTACAGCAGACCACCTAACCAACTACTCTTTGAAGTTCTTGTCTTTAATTTCAATCGATGCCAGGTATTTTCCGAAAAATGAAATTAATAATCGGAGATAAAACTAAGACCATGTTCAACCTATCTGAGCAGGGACATTATTCATGAGTTAGTACTCAGGCAACATCTAAGCATTTGACCACAATTCTAACTCCGAAAGTTAAAAGGACAATTTGTCATACGTACTAGACCCATGACGTATGCCTCTTACAACCTTTGTTATCTCATTTAAAACAATCCTAGAGAACTTATGAACAAATAAAATAAGCAGGCTACGGTTGTGTAGACGTCTACTCACTTCACTATCCACTTCTCACATGTTTAAATGTTTTATTTAGAAATCTCATCAATTAGAACTTATGAACAAATAAAGTAAGCAGGATACGGTCGTGTAGACGTCTACTCACTTCACTGCCCACTTCTAATAAGAGACCGCATTGTGGAGGTCTTGTTGATTTTAATTAAAAAATCTTGCTTAGTCTTTTTCTTTCAAAACGTTCTTATGCGCACATATTATTTTTTGATCCATAAATTATGTCACATCTAAAATTCCATCATATTTCCCAACATGATTCCAAAATTTATAGACATAATTTAATACATAAAATAAATCACACAAAGCATGCTTTGAACAGTAAATAATAAAGCAGTAACATGCTTTCCTATTATCTACAAAATGCTTTAAAATTAAATAATAAAAGCAGTAGCTTGCTTTCCTATTTTATTTACTTGTGCGCACATAATATATCAAATCATACGAGAAAACAATTAAATAAACAAATAAAATTCTCGTGGCCCCTTGATGCAATTACATGGGAAATAAAATTAAATCTATCTATTACAATGATTTAATTTAATACAGATCTTCAAATTGGGCTCCCACTCTTTAACTTGAAATCTGCAATTTTGGGCTTGAAAAAAAAATACAGCAGTTTGGGTCAGGAATTAGGGTTTCACGCCCATAGGGTTGTAAAACCCTAATTTTCAGAAAACCTAATTTTCCAGCAGCTCGGGCTGCCTTCGGGCTGTCGGGCCTGCGCCCAGCCTGAATCTGAAACCCTAGCAGCAAACCCTAGCAAAAAAACTTGGGTTCCAATTGCCACCCCCTCCAGCACAAACCTTAGCCGCCGTCGCCTAAACATTCGCAGCCTCTGTCGCCGGTCGCCGCGCCAATAACATCCAGCCTCGCGCAGACCCACGCCATTGGCTTAGTCGCACGGTTGTAGGCCATGAACATCACATCACTATTCGCTGCAGATTCAACATCGCCGGCCGCAGCCGGCCCTATCGCTATAGTCGCCAGAGAAGTGACTTGCGCGCGCAATAGCCATGGCAGCGCATGCCGCCACTGCCTCCACCGACGAACCCCGTGACTGCTGTCTGCATTCTGTAGCCGCACGACCGACTAAGACCACCACCGCGCACAAGCTGCGTGCGGCTGATTTTTGCCCACCGCCGTGCGCAGGGCCTTTCGCTCCTTCACAGAGATCTATATTATTATGTGAGAAAAATGTTTGCACGAAGAAGAGAGGGAAACGGCAGGCTGCTATTATGTGAGAAAAATGCAACTGCTGGCAGAGATCTGCCACGCGTGGCTGCGCGCGGCCACCGCCTCACCTGCCGGCGACCGCTGCTATCGGCAATTGCTACGTGCTGCTGCTGCCTTGTCCAGTTCATCGGAAAACTGCTTTGCCGCCTTCTCGCTGTTCTTGTTCTCCATGTATTCCAGTTTACAGACTGATTAAAATAAAATAACAGATCTATACTATTGCATATTTTTCCTATCAATCTAATCGCGGATTTTCTCGCGATTTAAAACCAAAACAAAAACAAAGAGGGGCCACAAGAACAAAAACATACACGATAATTTTAAATCCATCTATGAACATACATATTTATTTCTTTACAATTTATCAACAATAGAGCCTAAGAACTAGAACCTGGCTCTGATACCAATTGTAGGATTCGAGTCTACAATAAACAACACGAATTGCCACTTTTATTTGCCAAAGATCATTCCTAGGATATCGAAAATAAATATAAATTAAATAAATCAGGCAAATCTAAGCATGCTCCTACAAAATTAATTGCAAAGGGATGGATCTACGGAATACCTTAACTCCTGCGACTGATCTACAGATCTAGATCGATGACGGAGACTTGTTCCAACAGATCTGATCTTCTGATCTGTTCCCTTGCTCAATTCAGAAATCTGGTGAGGATACGCTACCGGATCTACAGCCGCCCACTCTCTCTCAATCTCTCTAGGGTTTCTTATTTTGAAACTTCAAACTTATGTGGAAAAATGAGAGATTTATTTATTTATATAGATCTGGAGAATCGGTTATTAGGGTTTAATAAACCCTAATGGGCTCTGAGCAATGTTGGGCCAGACCAGGGATCAAATGCAAATAATAAAGTGGGCCTCCTATTAATTAATTCCATGTTTAGCCCAGAACATAATTAATTAATAAACATTAATTCATGCCACCAGAGAATTAATGTTGACCTGCCCCTTTATTACCATGTTATTAGGAACGGGTTGCATTGACTTGGTTAATCCCTATATTTAAGGTTTCAGACATTCATTAATTAATTCAGCGTATGACAGTTAGCTGTAATTAATTAATCTCTTATTATTCCTGAGTAGTACCACTCAACCCTTATCGCTTATGCTTGAATCAATGATTCAGCCTACAGGACTTAGCATAACGAACCTCGTGAGCTTCCAAGGGAATGTCACCATCCTGAAACGGATATGGATATCTAAATCCAGCCTAAGGAAACCCCACACAAACTGCCATCACCCAAGATGTAGATATACGAGTACATGTAAGACTCTCCACCATAGCAACTCAAAGTGACGGTCAATGATAAGCTCGTTTTTCTACTCACTTATCGCATTGTTTTTCTTTTCTTTTATGCATTTTAGTATATTTTCTTGAATAAACTTAGCATGAGTGTATATTAGAAGGTATTATGCTTGCCATGGTGAGATTTTACAGGTTTTAGGCCAAATCCAATGGAAAACCCGTACCGAAAGCAGCAGATGTTTGGAGAAACAGTCACTACTTCTTCCACCGTTGGAATCTGAGCTAATGAATCATGGAATTTGAAAGATATTTGAGTTAGCTTTCCAACGCAACTGGAATGTGATCAATCGGAGTTCGGATGCGAAAGTTATGGCCAAAACCGTGAGACTGCGCAGAAGGGTTAGAAGTGGCGAAACGGTCTCTGTTTCGACCGAAATGAAAGCCATCTCGACCGAGACAGAAGCATCCATCTCGGCCGTGGCAAGACTTATCTCGGCCGAGACGCGTGATTTCTCATCCCAAAGTCGTACGAAACTGAAGATTTGAAAGGAAAATATATCATATCAAGATTGGGACGAATTTTGGAGCCAAGATACCATCCAAGGCCTCAACCCTACTACTATATAAACTCTTCAATAGCTCAGAATTATTGGCCCCCTTTTTAGTTTTGAGAACCTTCTTTTTAGTTTTCCTTTATTTTATGTTTGCTTAAGAATTCCACTTTAATTTTTGTTGAACCTTTACTTTTTAATGCAATCTTTATTTTTCCCTGCAATGTTTACTTTCAATATGTTAGGCTAGAACCCTAAACAGGTTCTAGGGTTTCTCCTTCTGTGATGCTTGTTTAGATTTATTTATTCAAACCCTTGGTTTAAACTCTTTGATTTTATTTCAAATCTATTTTCAATTGAAGGATCGAGAGATGAAAATTGGGATAGGTTTTAGTTATTAATTGAAGGACCGAGAGGTGAAAATCTATAATAGGAAGTAAGAGTTTAATACTTTTGATTATCTGTCCGACCAAGAAGATTTCAATTGTAGGAAAATCTAGATCTTTTTGAAATTGATTAATTGGTGTATTTTGAGACCGAGAGGAGATAGATCACTAATTAGTAATTTAGGTTTTAATTGCCCGACCAAGGAATTAATTCCACATTAAAAGGTTTTCCACCAAAATTGTGTTTTATGGGTTTGAATATTTATTTCTTGCATGTTGATCAGTTTGGTAGATTTCCCTGGAATCTGTGCTTTTTATTATTTGAATTTTATCTTTTTAATTATTTCTTGATTTGAAAAACCAAAACCCTACTTTTGAAGTACCCAAACAAGAGTTTTGAAAACTATATTCAGTATATGATTTCCCTTCGTAGCACTATCCCTGTGGGTTCGACAACCTTCGGGTACTTATAAATTTATTTGTCCTATGCTATAATTTGTATGCAGATTTAGCATCGATCAGTCAACCCATGTGTGTCCCTCGGCTTTCAATAGACTTTAGATCTGACCAAGTTACCGAGATCTTTACTCATTTATAGGTCAAGTAGAATGGTTTAATCTCATTGTTGATCCTATCAATACATTGAGATGTACCGGTCACACAAAGCAGTCAAGATAAACCGCTTATGGACTTTTGTGCCACAGCCTAAACCGATTGGCAAACCAGAAACTGTCTCAGCTGTGATAACTATTTATATCTCGCTAGGTCGAACGATCTATACGATCATCTGTGATCTCTTACACACCGTATGATCTCCCTATGAACGAGATAACAGGATGTGTTTGTTCGCATCATATGATTGTTAATTCAGACAGGAGTTGTTTATTGCAAGTCATTAATAATTACCAGTATATCAAACATAACGTTTCCCATTATACCAATCATAATGCTTTTATGTATACAATTCCAACATTTTCGACATGGAGTTCCTCTATCTAAAGACATGTGTCCCAAAATGCCAGATGAGATAGAGGAGATGGCTAAGGTCCCTTATGCTTCGGCTGTAGGAAGCCTTATGTATGGTATGCTCTGTAGTAGACCTGATATCTTCTATGCAGTTGGCATGGTGGCAATATATCAATCTAACCCTGATCAGGGGCACTGGATATGGTATAATATATTCTCAAGTATCTGAAAAGAATTCATGATTATATGTTGATTTACCAATCAGATAGTCTGACCCCTTTGGGATATTCAGATTTTCAAGCTGACCGAGATAAGAGAAAGTCCACCTCAGGTTATGTGTTTACCTTGGGAGGCGGGGCCATATCATGGAGGAGTGTGAAGCAGAAATGTATCGCGGACTCCACCATGGAAGCTGAATATGTGGTTGCCTCAGAGGCTGCGAAAGAAGTTGTCTGGCTTAAGAGCTTCTTGTTGGACTTGGAGGTGATTCCGAGTGTGCCAAAGTGTATCACAATATATTGTGACAATGCTGGTGCGATAGCAAACTCGAAAGAACCTAGAGCCCACAAGGCAAGCAAACACATTGAAAGGAAGTACCACAATTATACGAGAAATCGTAAAGAGAGGTGACATTGCTGTGGAAAAGATTGCGTCTTTGAATAACCTGGTTGATCCTTTCACGAAGACTTTGACAACTAAGATCTTCGAGAAACACGTGGAGGGTCTTGGTTTACGATATGTAGCAGCTACACTTTGAGTCTAAGTGGGAGAATTGTAATGACATGTGTGTATACTAAAAGTTTAGCTTTAGTATAAGTGGGAGATTGTTGGTGTATACTGTAAAGCAAACTTTTAAGTGAGCTTTCTCATGTATTCAATCTCTTTGATTAAACTGAAATCAATCTAAAATAAATGTTATCACATTGTTGCTTTCTTTTGATTGCATGTATATCCACTTATCTTATATTGTAGACAATGTGGTGGGTGCGTCGTCCTACTAAAGATCGCATTGTTGGGTTCGTTATAAGATATAAAATGTATTTACAACTAAGATAGTTCTAGATAAACTATCGTTTTAGGTTTTAGTATAAACTTGAGATAAATAGTCTTGGTTATTAGTTTATGCTAGTGCGTGGTGTCGCATTGAATGGATTGCGGTGAGACGTGTTCTTCTGTTCTAACTCTATGAAGAACCAAGGTCTCTGCAACTTTGTTCATTCTAAAACCTAGATGTGATATTTAGATATATGCAAATGATTGTTTGTTACTTTGACTTACCATGGGTGAGAATCAAAAGGATGATTCCATATGCTCCGTATCTTGGGTAACAACATTATTTGTATGTGTTTATATAGTCACATTAGGGCACCGTGTCCTGGATATCCAGGTTGATGACATCCCCTTAATGAGCTCATAAGTTTTATCGTATCAAACCCTACAGGTGGAATTTATTCCGATACGATAATAATGTTGAGCGGGTACTACTTAAGGATTAAGATATTAATTAATTAAAGCTGTCACAACTTTTAATTAATTAATGGATGTGTGTTATCTTAAACATGGGGAATAAATTAAGTCAAATAGAAGCCCTGATTCACATCGGGATAGGATGGCAGTTGCAACATTAATTCTCTATTAGAATGAATTAATGTTATAAGTTCAAATTATATTCTGGGCTGAATATATGTGTTTGGACTTATGGGAGGCCCAATCCTATACCTTCTAGAGATCCCTGGCCTGGCCCATCTAGAAACCCTAGAAGATGCCTATAAATAGGATCTTATGGTTGAGAGAAAAACCCTAGTTGTCATTTTTTCATAAGCTCATGTGATGAGCGACGACTAGGGTTTAGTTTTCTCAAACATCGTAGATCTAGTGTTTTGGTTGGCATTTAACGTTTCGGAGGATTGCTGTCCACCCAGCATTCGATCGTGGTTCGTGGGACACAGGCTAGAAGATCTCCAGTGGAATCGATCTTCAGATCTGTATAGATCTATTGGTAATCCTTGATCTCCTTGATTTAATTTAATTAAACCATGTATGTGTACGTTTGATATCCAACATCGATCGTGGGGACGATTCGCCTTCACCGGCGTGTTCCTTCATAAGGAACCAATTATACCTCTGTATGCTGTTGGATTTATGGATTCGCCATCTTCATCCAATGATATTTTTCTCATTGTGCTCATAGGTATCCTCAGAGTCTTTTTTTTTCTGGACATAATTTATTGATGATATATCTTATGTATTTCTTTTGGTGGATGAAGATCCCTTCGTTGGATTGCTAAAACTGTAAGCCTAGGAAATAGGACCTCTTCCCCATCATGCTCATCTGAAAATGATTCTGCATAAGCTGTGCAAACTTTTCACAAAGAGTTAGATTCTTTGAACAATAAATAATGTCATCCACATAAATTTGCACGAGCAATATATCTTCAGCATCCTTGATTAGAAAGAGAGTGTGGTCGATCTTCCCCTTCTTAAATCCATTGTTCAACAAGAACTGAGAGAGTGTTTCGTACCAAGCTCTAGGAGCTTACTTTAAACCATATAGAGCTTTTCTCAACTCGTACACCTTATCACTTTCTTCAAACCTGAGAGGTTGATCCACATAGATTTACTCCTTGAGTTCGCCATTCAGGAACGCGCTCTTTATGTCCATCTAAAATGCAGTGAAATTATAGTGACCAACATATGCAAGGAATAAGCTGATCGCTTCCAGTCTGGCCACTGGAGCAAATGTCTCGTCGAAATCTATTCCTTCACATTGAGTGTATCCTTTGGCTACAAGCTTTGCTTTAAATCTGACAACCAGTCTATTCTCATCCCGCTTGTTTTTTAACACCCATTTTCTGCCAATTACTAATTGGTGAGTTGGGCGATCCACTTAATCCCAAGCATGATTCTCGGTGAACTCCGACTGTTCTTCTTGCATTGAATTTATCCAGTTAGTGGATTGAAGAGCATAAAAAACTTTGGTAGGCTCTATCTGTGAATTGTAGCATGCTAGCATGGCACTGTGTCTGGTATGAACCGGGTCTCTAAGATCTCCCATTTTTGCATCTGGTGGATGATCCCTTAGTAACCATTTCATCTGTTGGATTGGTATTTTCTAGACCAGCAACAATTGTTCGCTCAACAGATTGCTCCAGTAAATCTTGAGCAATGTTATCTTCAGCAGCCCTTTTGTTGTTTGAAGGAACTTCAGTAGATTCTTCGTCTTCATGAATGCATCCTTCTTTCAGAGTTCCCATTGACTTGTGCTTTCCTTGGGAATATTATTTTGTGACGCCTCAGCAGTGCCAGTTGCATCGTCGGCCCTCTCAGTTGTTTGCTAACAAACCGAGGTTCCTTGCGGAGGCATGTTATCACTCATAGAACTATTCGAAGCAATTAGTTCAACATTGGAAAATTTTGAGCCCGATTATTCATTGACATCACTGGTCTCCTGAATAACATCTCATTGCTCTTTCACAGTCCTACGCACTAAAGTAACTTCATAAAATATAACATTGCATGTTATTTCCACAACAATGGTTGTCTTGTTAAGCACTCTGTAGGCCTCGTGAGAAGGATGTCCATATCCTAAGAACACACCTTCATCAGCTTTGGGAGAGAAAGTGCTCAAATTCGACTCCCCATTTTTATGGATATAACACAGTGAACCGAAAGCGCGAAAGTGAGCTAAGGAAGGCTTACAATTGTGATAAATTGCGTAGGGGTCTTGTGGAATCTAGCACTAAGTCCACTTTGATTTTGTGTCATTAAAACTTCTCCCCAATATTTTTGGCCAAGATTTGTGTCAGCTAGCATTGTTCGCACAACTTCTTTCAGGGTCTTGTTTCTTCTTTCTACTAGACCATTTTGCTGAGGTGTTCGTGCAGTAGACGTTTCTTGTCCTATCCCAGCATCCATGCAGAAGTCCTTTAACGTACCATTACAAAACTTTGTGCCATTATCAGATCTAATCCTCTTCACTGTGACCTCTTTCTCATTTTGTACTCGAAGTATGAGCTCAGGTAGACTCATCTTGACCTCATCTTTTATTCTCAGGAACTTCACCCATGTGTACATCGAATAATCATCAACCACAACTATTGCCTAGTTTTTGTTACCTACAGTGGGTGGAGTCACTGGCCCGAATAAATCCATGTGTAGTTCTAGGATCCTTTCGGAGGTGGCTTTTTCTGGATTTGACTTTAAGGTTGCCTTAGTTTGCTTCCCTTGCTGGCAAGCTTTGCACACGCCTTCCTTTCTGAAGGTTTCCTTTAGCAATCCTTCGACAATATTGTTCTTGGCTATGTAGTTGATGGTTCTGAAATTCAGGTGATTTAAACTCTTGTGTCATAGCATGTTTGTTTCCTCTTTGCTGGATGCAATGAAACATGAGTTCTGTTGACCGCTTTTCCAATCTACCACGTATAATCCACCTTTTCGGACTCCTCGAAGCTTTACTCCTCATGTGGCTTTGTCAGCAATATCGCATCCTATATCAATAAAATAAACAACATACCTATTTTCACCGAGTTGGCTGATGATCAGTAAGCTATGTTTTAGATTGGTGATGAGGGCCACGTTGATTATGTGCATGCCGTTCTATTCTATGCACCCTCTACCAATCACCCTTCCTTTTGAATTATCCCAAAAAGAGACTGAGGGTCCTCTAACTCTTTGAATATTTAGGAAAATGTTTTTGTTTCCAGTCTTGTGTGCAGAGCAGCCACTGTCCAGAATCCACTCATTCATGTTTCTTGAAGCTCTATGAGTTGAATCCTATTCCTGAAAAATCAAAAATTAATTTTTAGGTACCCAATCAACTGTGGGTCCTGCGGGATTAGTTCTCTAGATCAATCCATTTGGATTCCAGATTTTTGTGATATTGATGATCTTCTAATCATCGCTCTTTACTACCTTTCCCTTCCTCTTAACATTACGCATAGAGTTAGCAAACGAACGTGTAGTAGTGTGCTTAGTCTTCACAGTCTTTCGAAAATGAATGGAATTTGACATAGGCCTCAAGTAAGTATTCCTCTTACTTGGAGTGTTTGCTGGCTTCCTTGCAATCTTAGCAGATTGCTTAGCCTTGCTTGGACCCATCCATCCATTAACATAGCACCCATAGAATATTTCGTGCCATTCACCAAAGCATGTAGCATATAATGTTCCGACAAAATCACAATACTAGACTCATATCTACTGCACACCGATCCACCCACAAATTTATGAATGTATCTAAAAACAGGATTCCTAATAGCGGATGCTCAATAAGACTTAATGTTAAACGACCGTTCAAATGTCAAACCAATAATGGACTCCCAAAAGGTAGCAAGATTCAATTCCTCCGGCACAAATTTAGACTTTTCATCACATTCAAAGATTTTGTCAAGTTCGTGCCTTTGTAGAAAGAATTCCTTACCTCCAATCTTGAACTTCATCGACAGAGGAATGCTATTCGACCCTTTCAAAATAGTGATGGAAGCCAAGAATTCCTTTGTCAATTTAATGTATGCCGGCCAACTTGCGGTGAGCAACTTTGACCTTCCAATGTCCTTGAGTAGACTCCATACATCACTCTTCAAACCAAGTGTCCTCAGAGTCTCTTTGCACGGATATTTGGTGCCCACAATCCGCCTATCCACCAAATTCTTGTATCTTTCTAATTCTTCATCATCAAAACCCTTTGGGTGCCCAAGTGAGGAAGAAGAACTCCCTTTTGCTTTCTTGCTAGCCATGAGAAAAATCAAGGAATGAGAACTTTTCAAATCAGAGAAAGAAAACACAAGAAAGGATTTTAGAAGAGAAATCTTGACAGAAATTGAGATGGGGAGAAATAAGCCCTAGATTTGCTTTTAAATCTGTGCAGGGATCGACCGATCCGACAGCCTGTTCGCCTAAAAATGGGTCTGCCCGATCCAGATTGACCGAGCCTGCAGCAGCTCGGTCGATCTCATGCTCTACCCGCAAAAATTTTGAATTCCTAATAATCTCGGTTGATCTCACAGCAGCAAAGGTTGGGATCGGCCAATCCTTCACAAACCAGGGCGATCCGAAACAGTCCCGGGGAAATTTCCCTCAGTTTTGCCACTTCCAAGCATCCTTTCTTCAATGTTCAACTCCTCTTTGGATTTGCACCTCCCCAAATCTTAATCCTTCATCACAAAATCAAGTAAATCTTGCAAAAAATCCACAAATAAAGCATGTTCTATCCATTATTAACAAAACAACAAAACCAAAGAAATTGACTACCTAAACAATTATTGCAAAAGATCAACATTACCAAAACAAATAAACATTGGTTGCCTCCCAACAAGCGCTTTTTTATAGTCAATAGCTTGACTTCTTACCTCAAGTTCGTCAATCATGGTCAAAAGGGCCTCCGAAACTCATACTTTGCTCGAGTACCCAATGCTCATCCGGGAAGATCAACTTTTGCCTTGCACTCCAAGGTGGCTCCTCATCCACTCTAGCCTTCTTTGTTCTTCCTCTTTCGTGCTCTACATAATCCCCCGGATCGTCGTACTTCTCATTCACCAAATTTTATATTAGCTAATCCCGGATCATCATCCTCCTTGAGCCTCTTCATTAGACCTCCTCTATCAACTTCCACTTGCTCCTCAACTCTCATCTCATCTAAGCTTCTTGAAGGTAAGGAAAACACAACTTCTTTTCCACAACACCCCATTTTTCATATCCAATAAAGCATCAGCCGTATGCAAGAATGGCCTCTCAATGATAAGGTGAATACCACCTTTGTTCTCCATATCTACAATCAATAAGTCATCCGGGAAGGTGAAGCTCGAAATCTCCACATGCACGTCTTCAACAACCCATCGAGGGAAAAACAGGGCATGATTCGCCATTTGAAGAACTTGGCAAGTAGGCTTCACTTCTCCAACATTCAACTCCATAAACAAGTTCCAAGACATGACATTTACGCTCACCCCGGAATCACACAAGGCTTTCTCAATAGTTGTCCCCCCTATCTTGCAACTTACAATGAAACTCCCCGAGCCTTCCTTTTTGTTTGCCACACTTTTTCCACCTTGCTCATCTCTTTCATCTCTCAATTCTTCTTCATCTTTCAACTCTTCCTCAATTAACTCATCAAGCAATGACACACGTTGTATCTCCTCTGGATTAGGCATCTCGATATCCCCCTTCCTAACATAATCAAAGAAAATGACTTCTTTGTCTTTAAACTCCATCCTATCCTTGACATTTTCCTCTTCAACAACGTTCACTTCTTTCGTAGCCAAAGCTTAGTCTTCCACTTCAAACTCTACATTCTCCAATTTAGAAGTCATGACCAATGTCATCTCATCTCGTGTTTGTTCACCTTCAACCATGCTAAAACTCTTTTATTGAATGACCTCCGTATCACTCGGGAACTTCCCAGCTTGGTGCTTCCCGCTAAGTTGTTTAGCAATGGATGATATTTGCAATTGAATTTCCAAAAACATCCCGTCATACTTTTCAAACCTCTTCTCCAACTCATCACTTGTATTCTTCTTAACCTCTTGATTGCCAAATCTACCACTTCCCCCGACATAGCCGCCTTGACTACTACTCCCCCCATTCTCCAATTGCATCGGAGGGTTTAAAGCGTTGTTGGGGTTCGCGTAGGAGAAGTTCGGGTGGTATCAGTTGGAAGGGTGATAAAACATATTCCCTGGAGGGTTGTATTGAGGTCACATGTTGTTGTACCCCATTCTTGGATTCACAAAGTTCACGCTCTCCGGGTATCCTTCCTCATATTTCATCATCATTACATCACCCCTTCTACCTCCCGAGGTAGACAATGCATCAAGCTTCTTTTGCATCAAGGCTATTTCATCTTTAAACTCCTCACTTTCCTTGGTCTCATTTACCGTCTTGAATGACCAATAATCTTTCCTCTATTTTGGCCAATGATAACTATTTTCCGCCATTTTTTTGATTGTCCTCCAAACTTCATCTTCCTCTTGATCTAGGAAGGTACCTCCCGATGAGAAATCCATCATAATCTTCGTATCATAGTTCAATCCCCCATAGAACTGACATATTTGTTGACTCCGTGAGAGCCCTTGCCTCAGACACTTCCGGAGTAAATCCCAAAATCGGTCACATGCCTCATATAGCGGTTCATCATACCGCTGGCCAAATGAGGTTATATCAACTCGCCTCTTCAATGTGAGACTATGAGTAAAGAATTTAAACAAAAATTTCTCACGTAATTCCTCCTATGTGGCTATGTTTGATTTATCAAGCCCCTCAAACCAATGTCTAGCACAATCATGCAGGGAGAAAGAAAACAACCTCAACCGGATTTGGTCCTGTGGCACTTCATTAATCTTAATCGCATCCGTTATAAAATCTTGAGATATGAACATTTGGATCTTCCGTAACATGTCCCCGAAACTGATTATTCAGGATCATTTGGACCAATTGCGGCTTAATCTCGAATTAAGTAGCGTTCACTCCCAAGCGGTACCCACCGGTTGCTTGCTCCCCTTGTGGTCTAAATAAATTTTGTAGTGTCCTTCTCGGTTTATTTCTATCATTCATCATAGCCTTCATGAGTTCCAATTGCCTTTCCAATTCCTCAATCCTTTCCGTCTCTTGTCGGTTCTCCATGTCAAATTCAACTTCAATTCCTTCACTCCTTTGTTGAAACTTTTGTTCCTCTCTCAAACGAGCATTTGACCTCGTTAACATAAACTACCTACAATTCCAACAAACAAACTTGAAACAAAAGACAAAAATCCAACAACAAGATATCAACTAATAACAAACAAAAGTAAACAATCTAAGAGATAAACTAACAAACACCTAGCCTACAATATCCACACTTTCAACAATATCCAAAGACCTACTAATTAAGTTCCCCGGCAACGGTGCCAAAAACTTGACGAGCGCTAAAATAATTGCTCAATTTCAGTGCAAACCAAGTAATAATATCAATCCAGGTCCTTAACTCGTTTCGCCCTATGGATTACTATCTAATTGTGTGGAATTTTATAGCTAGGAAAATCAAAAGTCGTTGAGTTGATTTCTAACAATCTAGACTTGTATGTAAACTAAACTAAAACTACTTTTAACAAGATTCACTAATACTCAAGAGAGATAGAATGGATCTTCATAAGAATGCGGTTGTGCTCCAATTAAGTTGAACTAAGATGCAAACACGATTTAATCCCGAAATGGATAGACTATTACCCTATACTAGTCAACCCCCTATCACGACGAATTGACTGTAGATGACGTTAAAAACCTCAAACCGCTACATTATTGGCTTCTAGCTCAGTCCCTATGGCACGTAAATCTTTATCTTATGCCCTTCCTCCGCACAGGGATTGGATCGAGGAACACAAGAAAACATTTTAATCACAACACTCCTATCCACGTATTGGTTGCAATATTCACGTCAATTATCACCTAAGTTGGCTCTTACCTACACCTAGGTGAATAGGAATAAGATCTAGCATGATTCAATCTCACAGAGGGAGGTAAACATGCACAATTCAACCTAATTTTCACACAACTTTATTCAAATCAAGATCCTAAGAAGTTTAGAACACCATACCTATCAATTGGATCATTACAATGTTAAATTGAAAACAAACCATTACAATTGATAGATGTAGATAGATTTCTTCCCCAAATTGAGTATCTTGATCTACCCTTGGATTCTTCAAATTTTCACCAAGTGAGGTTGGATTAGCTCTTTGACACCTTGGATTAGGTTTGGAAGGAGATGGAAGATGGAAGTGTAGAGAGAATCAAACTAATTTTTGAGTTAAAGCAACAAAAGTTCTAATAAAATCCGAATTTCCCCCTTTTATAATGAGTTGGCAAAGCCATCGCCCGAGATGGCTTGAAACAGAGAAACTGCTAAAACAGCCCGCAACGGATCGGCCGGGTGATACGTGCGTAAAATGACCCTTATTTCGATGTGTGCGCATGCTTGTTTGTCGCTATTTTACTCCCGTATCATGTGTTTTTGTCGTACTTTGGTTGTGTTTTTGTGTTTTGTGTGTTTGATTTGTGTAGGATAGGTTTTGGGCATAAACGAGCGTTTTTGGTGGAGTTTTGGAGGAAAATTGCACGTGTTTGGAGTTTGGAGAGCTCGACCGGCCGAGCGGGTGCAGGACTGGCCGAGCGGGGCTTATAGAGGGCTCGACCGGCCGAGCAGGAGCAGGACCGGCCGAGCGAAGGTTCAGAAGGGTTCAGAGGGCTCGACCGGTCGAGCCAACTTCGACCGGCCAAGCCAGGCCAACAGAGAGCTGACTCGGCCGAGCCAGCTTCGACCGACCGAGCCTGGTCGATTTTCTCCTGATTTGTGGCAGTTTCCAGCTTCGACCGGGCGAGCCATACCTCGACCGGGCGATCCGAGGCCCTGTTTGCTTGTCTATAAAAGGGGAAAAGACAGTTATTTGAAGAGCTTTTTGTCATTTTTTCACGAGAGTAGTTAGAATTTTCCCTAAATTTCATTTTCCATCACAAAGTCATCAAATCCTAGAGGAGCTAAGAGCTTAATTCAACAATCCTTGGAAGAGAAGTGAAGAATCAAGGTGGTAGATCAAGTCATACAAATCCAATTGGGGAAGATTCCAATCTCTACTTTTCAAATTGTAATGGATGTAATTGAATTCAACTTTGTATTTGTACAATTGAAAGGTATGATGTTCTAAATCATTTTGGATGTTGATTTGAGGAAGGATGCATGAGAATTAGGTTTGAGAATT
>JAPKLW010000243.1:433222-575225 GCA_026898455.1 Plectranthus barbatus | reverse complement strand
ATATTATTCTTGTGTAGTTAGAGGTTTAATTTGATTGAACTTTTAGCTGCATCACCGGGACATATTTAGCTCGACCAAAATCTGCCTCTGAAATTGCAGATCGGTCGAGCTCAGCTGGATCGCCCTGGATAAGCCTCTGAAATGCTCGAATCGACCGGTCTCTGCAGGATCGACCGGGAAATGTGTTTGAGCAGCCCAGATCGACTGATCTCTGCAAGATCGCCCGGGATGCTTCTCTGAAATCCATCCTGCTGCTTTTCCTACCCTCTCGGTCGATCCCCAATGCCTTTAACTCTCGGATCGAGCGATTTTCCTCCAAAACTTAGCCGAAAATATTGAATTATGCCCAAAACCTAACCTACACCATCCGAAACACACAAAACACGAAAGCACAACAAAAGAAGCAAAAAGAATATGATATGGGAGTAAAATGAGCGCAAATATACATGCACAAACATCGAAATAAAGGTCATTTTATGCACATATCAATCCTATACAAGGATTACAGTTTTTAGAATTCTAGAAACTGAAAAACTGACTAAAATGACTTTTACAACCTTTGACCCATCAAAATATTGAAGTAAAAAAAAAAATTTCTCTAACAAAAATCCTAACATACCCTATTTAGTATGCACTATTTTTTTCTCCGTCATTAAAGTGTTCTATATAACATGAGAAGAACCAGTGAACGTATTACATTGAGGTGCATTCTTATGTTGGACACGAATTATTGAATTCAAAAAATATAAAAGAAAAAGAAGGAAATTATTGAATTCATGTTTACAAAACATGAATTGAATATTGCTAACCTGATATGTTTTTCATTAACATGAAGTTGCTTAATAATCTTACTTAACATTAATTAATTGAAATTGAAATTGAAATTGAATCTTAAAATTAATTCGTATTTCTTAAAGAGTTGAAAGGCGAATTCGTGATTCTAAATACGAACGGTCTAGTTTCGATAATGTTTTTTTTTTTTTTTTTTTTTTTGAGATGATTATGTTTTATTATTACTTCCATGGTTGGGATTATTTTTGGAAAAAATCCGAGTGTGAAACTATTTTTAAACATAATTTTATTTTATTGTTTAAACAGATGTATTTCTAGCATTCCATGAAAGTCCATTCAGATGTTGGACTCTAATAATAGTAATGTTTTTAGTATGTCTTCTTCTCTCTACAGATCCCCACCCCCCCCCCCCCCGCCTTCTCTCTCTCTCTCTCTCTCCCTATCTCTCTACACGAAAACGAGATGTCATCGAAACGATCTTTTCTCCCGCGAAGAATCATTCGTTGCGCTTCCTCGCTCGCCAAATCACGTATACAATCGAAGCACCGTGATCTCCATTCCGCTCACGATGGTGTAATCCCTGATATCATCAATCCCGGCAGAGATGGAAACAGGGACGTAAATGGTGGTGATGATGATAATTATAATTGTTTTGATAGCGAGAGAGGGCAGCTGCAAAGCGGCGTCGTTGCGTCTGGCGAGTTGCGACGAGATGATGAGTCGGATGGCTGGGCTGGGCTGCTGCCGGAGCTGCTTGGGGAAATAATGCAGCGGGTGGAGGCCGGCGAGGAGCAATCGCCGCAGCGCCAAAACGTCGTCGCATGTGCCTGCGTCTGCAAGAGTTGGAGGGAGGCGGCTAAGGAGGTTGCTGACAAGGCCTCCATCGATCACCCTGGCATAATCACATATCCTTCTTCGCTCAAAAAGGTCCCATTTTTTCACCATTTCTTTTCATTTTTTTAAATATTGTAGTGGGATGAGATCTTTTCGAAAGATTCTTCTTTTTTTAATCTCTCGGCAATCATATACTTGTATTTTGGAGTCGGTTGTTTTGAGCAATTTCGATTCCAATCGAAATGGTGAATTTATTATACGAATAGAAATATGAAATTGAATCTGAGTTTTAGTTGTTCATTTTTGTCCTTTAAGTTTTATTTTGGATAATATGCTTTAATATGATGTTACGAGGGAAGAGTTAATGCAAGAATTTAAGAATTTTTGTTGTCATTGAATAAAATTAGGACAAGTTAGCTGTATTGGTTGATTTCTCTATGATATTGTTGTGTCATTGTTAACAAAGCAAGACTTTCGATATGAGTTGGTGGAAGGATAAATCAGAATTATTTTTTGATGGTGCTCTTTGTGTGATGATCGTATCAGTATTCCTGTGTTTCTGAATGACTTATGCACACTATACTATCGAACACTTGATTCCTTAAATTGTGTGATGCTTACATCCTTTTAAGTACTGATCAATGCATAAATATTTATGTTTATTTACTGCAGCCAGGGCCACAAAACTCTCCTAACCAATGCCTTATCAAGCGTGACAAGAAGAATTCTGCATTTTACCTTTATCTTGCTCTCTCACCTTGTGAGTAGAATTTTTATTTCTTTGTTCCTTAATCCGTGTATGTTGGCTTACTTGTTTTAGTCGTTTTTATTTTCTTCTGGTTCTAGTTGGCTGCTTTTTTATATTATTTTCCTCTAGAGTTTGTGTGTTATCAGACAAGTTGATCCACCTCTTATTACAGCATTGTCTATCTTTCTTTTGGTAAATCTAATATATGATGGGTTTTTGTCGCAGCATTCACAGATAAAGGTAAGTTTCTCCTAGCTGCACGAAGATACCGAAAAGGTGGACGCACTGAGTACATCCTATCTCTGGATGAGAGTGATCTATCTCAAGGAAGTAAATCCTACATTGGGAAATTAAGGTAATGATTTACAGTCACCTACTCTTGGCAATTCTATGTTAACTTAGTTATATCCTTGCTTTTGACGGAAAATCCTGCTAGACTTAAAACAATGAAATCCGTGAAAATGTAAAGTTTCATTACATGTAAAAATGCTAATTTGTCTGGTTAATGTAGGAGCTGCTATTTTATGTTTCCATCTAGTATTTTTTATAAAACATGGTAGAGTGAGTTTTTTTTTATATTGTAGATGAGCCCATGGTAATATAATGCATGCTCATGAGATTTGTACCATTTTAAGCACTTGATATTCAAAAGTGCGAATCCATAAGACTTAACCAATTTAAATTTTTTTCTTATGAATTACAGCCATACTTTGTAGTTAAAATTGCTGAAAATGAGATGAAAATTCATCTTTATGGCTGTAGTGGTTAGTTTGTTAAATCTAAGAGAGTTGAGCATCCTTAGTATAAGGAAGAATTGAAGAGAAGCCTTTAATTTTTCCAGCTAAACTGGAAACGTCATCATTTAATTTAAATAAATATACTGTGTTATGGGATTAACTTATGCTTGTTGATTTGGTTTCTCAACTCAAACAGTTAAGTGGGCCTGTGTATAGATGTAGGGATATACAAAGAGCTAGGAGAAGTTTCGAGACCGTACAACAGTAGGTGTTCCAAAAATTGATTATGAAAGACAAAGGGTGCTGTGAGTGCTTAATAATATCAGCCAGCCCGTTTGGTTGACAAGTAGTTTTATTACGAGTTGTTGATAAAGAAACCCAGTTAAGAGTTTAAGAGTGATAGTATGAATTGGAGAAAGGATGAACTGCTTAAAAATTAAAATACCATACATCCCCATCTTTCACAAGCTGTAGGGACTTCAGCCTTTTTCCTCTTTTTATCTCTACTGAACAAGTTTTTCATCCAATATGGCAGGTCAGATTTCCTTGGTACTAATTATGAGATCTATGATAGTCAAGCACCCCACTGTGGAGCGAAGCCATCATGCAACAAAGCTGGCCGTCGCATTGGAAGCAAGCAAATAAGCCCCCAAGTCCCAGCTGGCAATTTTAAAGTTGGGACCGTGTCGTATAAATTTAATCTGTTGAAGTCCAGGGGGCCAAGGAGGATGGCATGCAGAGTGTCATGCCCCCTCTTGAGTGATGGATGTGAAGATGAACTGAAAACAGAGAATCAAGAAACACTTGCTCCAAGGTTCACGGTCTTGAAAAACAAAACACCAAGATGGCACGACAACTTAGAATGTTGGTGCTTGAATTTCCACGGCAGGGTGACAGTAGCATCAGTTAAGAACTTCCAAATGGTTGCTACGATAGATCAAAGTAAGCCCGATGGGAAAGGTGATGAGGAAACCGTGCTGCTTCAATTCGGTAAGGTAGGCAACGACACCTTCACTATGGATTATCGGCATCCACTCTCGGCCTTCCAAGCGTTTGCCATTTGCCTCACCAGTTTTGGGACGAAGCTGGCTTGCGAGTAGACGAGGCAGGTTTGTTGCGTTTACTATTCTTGTACCTACTCCGCAGATGAAAGCTATTATTATTACACGATCTAATTATAAGGTTATTAAATGAGTTTGAGGTCAGTTTCAGTGATGAACTGCTTTGAACAAAATTTGATGGATGGTTTTGGTTTTCCAATGACATTTTGTCACAGTCTTATGTATTTTTGAGGTATCAGTAAATAATACATTTATGTGTATGTAAAAAGTGTATTTGAAACCAAGGAAAATGGTATTTTCTTATTATTTTGAACTTCATCCATTTTTGTAAAACTTAAATGCTGAGAAGGTATCTTACTGTCTTGTAATACATCACCAATTGATCATAAACTAACCTTTTAAATCAAGATTGGGGACAGACTTCGATAGTTTATCTCAAGAAAATGAGAGAAAAAACATTGGAGTAAAATATATGTAAATATAAAATACTTTCCTACCTATTGTGAACAGGAAATATTTTAGCGTTGACAAATCATATGAATTGAATTCTTATCGTATGGATTTGTTATCAATCTGATTCATTAAGACATATACTATATTCGATCGAATTTGATCTGTTAAGATCTAATTCGTATCTGATCCGTCATATTCAAATTCGTATCTGCACAAATTCCATAAGAATCCAATCAGAATTATTTGATACGGGACTGATCCAATAAGAATTCAATCTGATTGATACAATAATAATCTATTTCAATAAGCACAATGATAATTCAATAAAAATATCAATAAGATAATACAAAATATTCACATTTGGTAATTAAAATCTTGTATTGTATAAATGAATAAAACTGCTGCTTCATTTGAAATTAAAATCGTCAATTAGGCATCCTAAAATATATAATAATTAATGAGTTAACATAAATAAATCTTTAATTCAATTATATGTAGTTGTCAAAACTTTCTCATTTCCAAATACCAAGCAATTCTCCACTTTAGTTGTCCACACTCCACCAACAAATTTTATTGAGAAAAATATTAATTAGAACTTTAAACTTTGTAACAATAAAATAAATTCTAATAATTTAATTTGGAATTATTTGTGACCAACAAGTGTGAATATTCATCTACAATACTTTAATCAACATTTAAATTCAAGATCTCAACAACAAATTCGTCGGTTGATATAGCTTTATTAAAAACTTAAAATTGATAAAAATAAAATTATTATATTTTATTAGTATGAAGAAAATAAAACATAAAAATTATAATGATGAAATAGATAAAAAAAAAATACTTTTTGGGTGGTAAATGAAAAGGATGGAACATCTTGAATAAAGAACCAAAAGATTTGAATTTTTGAAATAAACTATAATACTAAACTCATATATTAAAATCAATTTATTAATTATTATATTTAAATAAATAACTAATACTATAGTTTTTTTTATTAATTTCGTAACGGATTTCAGTATTCGATCCGTTTTGTATCCAATCTGAAATTTTTGTGTCCTTATCGTATCTATCTGATAAGGATCTGTATATTATAAGACTTAATCTATTTCTATTATTTATTTTGCGAATTCGTGTCGGATAAAAAATTGTCACCCCTGAAATATACTAGTACTTCACTCATACGATACATTGTTAGGATTCTTTTTTAGAGAATTCCTTCCTTACTTTTTGATGTTTTGGTGGGTCAAAAATTATAAGCCATCTTAGTCAGTTTTTTCAATTTCTAGAGTTCTAATCTTGTAATCCTTGTATAGGATCGAATTGAGTTGTAATAGAACTTAGACTAAAGACCGAGCAAGGAGAATGCTCGAGAACTGACTATCATCACGCCTAGCCTTGACCTAAAACTGTGTTGGAGCACTCAGTTTAAGGTCCTACCATACTGACAAGGAGAAGTCATTTGAGGGCTTTCCCGAACTGAGTAAGGGAAAGTCAGTTCAAGGGATTTCCATACTGATAAGGAGAAATCAGTATGAGGGCGTTTTCCATTCTAACTATGGTTAGTCAGTATGAGGGTTTACCATACTGACCTTGGGAAGTCAGTATGAGGGCAAAGTTGTACTAACTTTTAATAGTCAGTATCAGAGCCTCTACCTTTTAATATTGACCATTTCGAAAGATATCGAAGCTCAGTCAGACTCAGGCATTCATATATGCCCAAGTCAGTACGAGGTTATCCAAAAACTGGAATCCCTCGGGCTGAAATACAAGTCTGACATAAAGTTAGTGTAACGTACACTGACGTTGCAGAGCAAAAAGGAGACCTAAGACATGGGCTACGATTGGACAATATAATCCATGAGTCTAACGTTTGGATTTATGTGTCTAACAAATAGTAATTCAAATTGCCATTGGTCATCCTCTATATAAAGGCCTGCCTTTCCAGCCTTAACAGGTCACCTAAACAAAATTAAAAATCTGATAGTCTTAAGAAGACAAGGGCAAACGTTCAAGCTATCTCTCTGCCAACCTCTCTGAGTTTCTGTGTTCTCTAACACGAGACTTGAGTCTCCGGCTCAATTTACCCACCGTGCTATCTTCTCCTAGCACGAGGCTGAAGCTTTAAGCTGAAGCTCTTCTTGGTGACTATATCTTTCTGAGATATCTTCACAACAGTCACTTTCCTAGTCTGGGATTCTGATTCTCACGGGCGTATGCTAGCCACCTGTGTTCTGGGAAGAACCTCTAAACATCCAACCATTATGGGAAGAATTAGTAAACATCCACCCATCGGGAAGGAGGTTGCAGGGTGCATCCCCACTTCGATCTGAAGACTCAGTCTACAAGGAGTTCCTAGGCGAGTGCCTTAGCTGACCGGAGGACGGAGGAGCCACGGACTGTGTATAGATCGTAAGGAGATTTGTATTTACTTAGTGAATTATCCAGACCTTGGGTCTGAAGAGTGGATGTAGGATATTGAAATCCAAATCACTATAAATCTTTGTATGCTGCTTTACTGCTTTCTTTATACTTACTCTATTTTTCTGTTTCACAAACTAATTTATGAAACCTTCAATACTTCTAAGTATTGAAGATTATAAATTGTGAAACTAACTTAAGACAAAACATAGACTTAAGCTTAAACTGACTAACACACAAAACTGACTTTACTCTATTTAAACGAACCAGTGCTTGTGCCCATATTTACTTCCACTGCATACACAATTCCTTCCGCTGCATATATTGCACTCTGATTTCAGGACTAACAAGTGGTATCACGCCAAGGTTCTTACATACTACGGTTGTGTTGAGTCACTTAGGACTAGATCTCTATTTTTCTGCACTTCGTTCTGTTTTTTGCACCTGGTATCTATTTTGTGTGTTTTAGCTTAGGTACACAAAGATGGCTCAGATGACAAAGCTTCCAAAGTACACATCAGAAGATCCGAAAATGGCAGAGGTTCTATCTTCCAGACTAATCAAGATCACTAAGGTGAATACTCAGCTCGGAGGAGCAGAAGGTCAGGGGATAGTGGAGAAGCCTTATGCAGAATGGACAAATGACGACATAGTTCGTTTTCAGCTGGATGCAGTGGCCATAGAACTCATCTTACAATCTTTACCAGCGCCACTGGTTGTTGAAGCCTTATAGCACAACAATGCTAAAAAGATGTGGGAATTTCTTAGCTCTATTAGTCAAGAAACAACTCAGATGAAGCAAAATAACCTTCAAATCTGTGTGGATAAGTATGAATCTTTCCAAATGCTTCCTGGTTAAAATGTCAAATCAATGGAAGCAAGATTCAATGCTATTATCTGCGAGCTGAAGAACTTGGGGAGAACATATGAAATTGCTGATATGAATGCAAAAATTCTCTCCAAGATGCCCAAGGAGGTTTGGTCGTCAAAGCCACCAGCTTGAAGGAGAAGGGCCTCTCCCAGATGACGACCAAATATGTGTTCACCCAGCTTCAAGCCCATGAGTGGGACATCCAAATGGCGAACAGAAATGAAGTAGTGCAGAGTGTCAGCGCACATCCAGAAGGAGATGCCGCCTTTTTCGCAAAAAGGGAGTTCTAGAGAAGGCCTCGAAAGCATTACCAAGCTGACAGATCTTCCGGACAGACGTCCACATCTAAGTCAGCACCAACACCGTCCTACCAGAAAAAGGAGGAAGAGAGCTCAATTGAAGAGGTTGAAGGGCAAATGAGGAAGCTGACTAGACTTCTTAAGATAGCCAAACCTAAAAAGGAAGGCTCACAGTCAAGTGAACTGAAAGTCAGCGACAGACCTCCCAAAGGTTGCTTTGAATGCAACTCTCTAGATCACCTCAAGTACGAGTGCCCATTGGTTTCTAAGGAGGAAAGGGCGCGCTTGAAGAGGGTGTTCGAAAAGAAAGCCTCCAGAGCAGTTTCAAAGAACATGCTTACCAGAACTGAGGTGTCTGACATCTCAGACAATGACGATGACTACTACACATCAGACGATGAGGCAGTGGAAGAAGCCTTCCTGGTGCTGATGGCAAAGCTTGGAGAAGAGGAAGAAACTGAAGCAGAATCTACAATCTATGTAAATCTCCCTAACTCAGTTTCTATTCCTATAGCATGCATAGAAGACAACTCTGAATCTTATTGCTCAGAAACAGAGGATGTTACATTAGAAATTCTAAATAGAGAATTTGCTAAATTTTATGTATTGAGAAATGTCTTGGCTAGTGAAAATGTTCTATTAAAACTGAAAGTTTCAAAACTGACTGCGGAGATCCAAGGATCGAAGTCAGTAAGTGATGTGTGATCGCTAAATTATTTAACAGCAACTTAGCAAAGGTAATAATATAGCGACAAATTAAAATTATCGATCCCACAGGGAATGAAGCAACGAAAAACCTTAAGTACTAAATCAGAAGTTCTCAAAATACTGGTTAGGAGAATCAAATTGTTGGGTTTTGGTTGTTTTGAAAATCATTATACTTGCGAATAAAAAGTAAACAGGAATTTAAAATACTTTGGATGAAAACGATTATGAGAAGTACAGATTCCAGGATTATCTACCTATCAAGCATGACATAGATGATGAATTGATTATTTCCCAATTTAATTCCTCTTCGTAGTGAAACATCATAAAGGTATTATGAACTTCTTTGTTGGAAAATTCATAAAGTAGATTAATTAATTACCTATCTCCGCTCGGTCTCAAGATAAATTAACTAACTCCAAAGATCTACAGATTTATCCCTACAATCAATCTCTTTCGGTTACGACAAGAAATCAAATTATATTGTGAAAGTCTCTTTCCATTGAAAACTATTACAGTTACGTCTCAAGTAATCAACTAAATTAATCCAAAGATGTGGCTAGCAAACTCAAGATTATGAATAAACACAGATTTCACAAACTACAAAGGAAAAGGGAAAATAATTCAATTAATCAAAACGTGCATACATTGATAGTTCGAAACCCTAGAATCTGAGGAAGAGATTAGTTACACATATTTAGAGTAATATTCATCATAGAAAAATAAAACTTGAATTGCATAAAAACTTGGGTCTGAATGTCTTCCCACAAAACTCTATCTACGAACATAAACTTTAGAAAACCTTGGAAATCTCAAAAAATCTTCAATACTAAAATCTCTTATTTGCTCTACTGATTTACACTCTAAAAAATGAAATTTTCATGGCTATATATAAATAATGAAAGATGTATCAAACAATATCTAGGATTAGATATGTCTTTATCTTCAAATCAGAATCAGATTAGGAATTCCCGCAGTCGCGTTGATCGTGGGAGAATGGCGTCGATCGACGCTGATGAAACACCCTCGTCGATCGATGTGAAATGGTGTCGATCGATGTGAGCTTTGCTGCCTTCATCGATCTCTCCTTCTCCTTCATCGATCGCTCCTTCTCCATTTTCCTCGTCGATCGACGAGGCATCCCCGTCGATCGACGTGGACCTGGAACTGGAAATCCGACTCTTCTTTGTTTTCGACTAAAAACCTGCATGATTCATCAAACACGACATTACGAGCACAAATGCCAATCCATGCATGAAAAAGACACTAAAAACAATCTGAACATCACACAATTAGTCAAAGAACAACTAGATAAGTTGGTAAAAATCCCAACTTATCAACTCCCCCAAACTTAAACCATTGATCGTCCTCGATCAATTCACAGAAAAGAAATCGAATCAAATGCAGATACAAGTGTGCAATGCCTCACAAGCTTCTTTTGTAATCTAAGTATCACTCATCCATATAAATCATGAAATTCAAACAAATTCCCATTGTTAAATTATTGAGGAGGAACCTCACATGGCAGTGTTTGCACTCATCGCTCAATCAAGTAAAGGGCTTGAAATTCACTCATTCAAAGTTTTAGTTTACCTCACCATACGTTTGACAAATTTCTCATCTCTCCACTACTTGTTAGTGTGGCTTTTCAGAGAATCAGAAATGTCTATTTGGTTGTAATGTGGCTTACCTAAAAGGTGGGATATTTTTGGCTAAGTGACTTAGAATATTGCAATTGAACTCATGGCCTTAACTCATGGCCTTAGCATATCATAACCACATAATTTTTTATTTTCATGCACAATCTTGTTCCTTCTCTTTTGTAATTTTCAGGGTCCTAAACTTTATTTTGACTTTTGTGAACTACAACATATGAAATTTTTTTTTCTTCTCTTTACACACTTTTTCACCAATGTTCACTTTTTTTTTTCTCTTAATTTACCCATAGGACCCCCTATTTTTGCACACAGCCTCACATCACAATCCCACAATTCACACCATCCAATAAATCACAATCTCTTGTTCATCAACCCTCCTAATCAAAGAATTTTTTTTTCAAGGCTCAAAGGGGCTACAAGTGGAAATTAAAGGTTAGTGTATGGGTGACGGGCTAGGAAAGAACATGCCTAAAATCATTTTCACCCTTTTACCACACTTAATGCAACCTCAAGAGAGAAATTCGTCAAATTCTAGGAAGTAAGTCTAATAACCTTGTCACTCATCAAACGAAAAGATGGCTCAAATTTCTCACAGGGTAGAAATTTTTGTTACTCCTCAATAATTACCCAATTTTGAACAGTTATCATGCAACAATTTACATTTCAAAGATCAACTTATCAAGCAAAATAGATCCTATCATCGGCTACTCTATCACACAGATTATCATTCTTAATTAGCAAATATCTCGATTATCAATCAATAATTCTATTTCAAGGAAAGACAAGTCATCATTCTCAACACCAACATAATCAAAAGTAGTTCCGACTGTCCTATGTTCAAAAGCTCCTAAAACAATGCTCAAGACTATTCAACTCAGAACATGTACCACAAATCAAGAGTTCAAAACTTATTCAATTCAGAACAAGTACCACAAATCAAGAGTTCAAAAATACTAATTTTGAGTGAAAAGCCTTGCAGAGAGCAATTGTTCACACTGAAGCAAAAGAACAAGGATGGTGATGGTTCAGAAAAAACAAAAAACAAAAGAAAAAAAATTCAACACTAAAAAAAAATAAAGCGGCAAATAAATAAAAACAAATAAACGTTTCCCTTTTCTGATCCTCATCCCCCCAAACATGTTTCACTCGAAGGAGTGGGCAAGTTTGAAAGTTAGATAGGAAAAAGGAAACCGTACCTCATTCCTCCTCCAGAGGATCCTCCATCTCTACATCGGGAGAAGGCCACACTGGAAGTCACCGTCGGCGGTCCTGGCGCTCTCTCTGGCGGTGGAGGTAGACGGAGTCAGGCTGGGTGTTCAGGAGGAGACGCTGCATCTGCATGTCGAGGCTGTTGAGCCTCGTGTTCACGTGCTGGCGAAACTTTGCCTGTTTGGTGTGCTCCTCTGAATGCAATACAGCCTGCTGCTGCATGAACTGATAGATCATCGCCAGATCCACCCCTGAAGATGAAGACTCTCCCACGAAGTGGCTGAACGACGGTCCACCGGTCTGATCCAGAATCTCCTCTCCACCTCCATTGCGCTCGTCATCCTCGTGCTCCTCCTCGTACTCTGCTGGGGGGTCTGCGGCGATCGCTGATCCAGCTGAGTCAGCAGTCGGTGGTGAAGTCTGGAGGTGCCAGGTCCTCCACGTGATCCGACCATGCGCCGCAAGTGGGCGGGTGTGCTCATCAACCAGTTATCACGGAAGTGATAATCTGTGACGCGCGTGAGCTCCCCCTGCGGGAGTGGAAACCTGTCCCCTTTGGACATCCGCAGAGACCACCCTGACTCCCAGGGTGAAAGCATCAACATCTTGACCAGCGTCCCGGTGCTAAGTCCTTGGCTGTCGTCCTCGGCTGCCTTAATCTGGGTCAAGTCAATGCCCACATATTCCGCAATCGGGGTGATCAAACCCCAGTCCAAATGTTGCCCTTGGTGGCTTTGATTTGATGCCTCCTGTAGTCCATGACCAACGCCGCAAAGCTGAACTCTTCCCCCGTCAGCATGCAGTAGATGGCATACAACTCTCCCACTCTTGCTTTGGCACTTTTGTGCCGGCCTGTGATGGACACCCCTATGCATCTTTGAATGTAGCGGAAGACCGGGTTGTCAATGGAGAATGCCTTCAGATTCCCCAAGTCAAACTCCCGCAAATCCTCTTGTGCCTCAGCCGCAATTTGGCTCTAGAATCGGGCAATGTCAAAACTCAGGGGAAGGAAACCATCCCCCCCTTTTTGGACTCCCCAAATCTCTTCAAGCACATCCCTCGGTATCTCATTATGTTCTTTCAGGAGCTGAAAGGCGATGGTGGTAGGCTACGACTCCGGTTGGACCTCATAGACATGGAGTGAGGCATGAAACTCCAGGACGAGCGACGGGTATGTCGGCCACCGTGCTGTCATCCAAGCACTCTAATCTACTCTCTCCAAAAGAGCCTCTACGTCAGCTCGAATTCCCAGCCTATCCATTGTCTTGGGACATGGGTAAAGCGTCTACCGAATAGTG
This sequence comes from Plectranthus barbatus, assembly GCA_026898455.1. Classification (NCBI taxonomy): domain Eukaryota; kingdom Viridiplantae; phylum Streptophyta; class Magnoliopsida; order Lamiales; family Lamiaceae; genus Plectranthus; species Plectranthus barbatus. The sequence goes on along the minus strand of JAPKLW010000243.1, from coordinate 562,139 downwards.
AACTCGGAGCTTAAGAATTTTCTGAAGCGTTTCTCGTTAGCTTGGTTGGCGAAGGTACGACGGAAATCCATATTGCACTGCAAGGGTAGTAGGAAAAATGTCAGAGCTCAACAAATAACGTCACAAAAATTCCTAAACATTAATATGATAAAATGTGCATTAATCCACAAAATGCTTCTACCCAAGCGAAATTGGTTCGATATTCATGCAATTCAAACTTCATCCTAGCATATTTTTTCAAAAATCGAAAGAATTCTCCATGACAATAGCAAGACAAGAAAATCACCCCCCAATTGGAATTATCCCCCAAACAAGCGTGTGTCAAATTCAATGAAATCCAAGCTACAAACTCACCACAAGCAAGTATATCGACTAGAACGACTAACCATATCGAATAATCATAACGAATAGCAACGAAATCGACAGAATTGCAAAAATGAAAACTAGGGCTCCAAGTTCAATTTTTCTCAAAATCGTGCTCAAATCAGTTACTACACATGAAATAATCGATGTGGAGAGGTCTAGGATACATACCGTGGGTTGTAGCGGCGAGTTTGAAGAGAAAATAATTCGAGGATGGGTGTTTGGGAGAGAGAGAGTGCGTGCGTCGTGTGTTTGTGAGGAAAAAAAAATGAGAGAACAGGGTTTTAAACCCATCTCTGTCTCACCTCAGAATTGCTCGCGCCAATCGATGAGGCATCCCTGTCGATCGATGTGGACAAAAATTTCTCGTCGATCGACATGGCCAAGAAACACACGTCGATCGACGAAGATTAGCATCGATCGATGTGGCCCCAACAGAGTACTGGACCCGACAAAATTCAAAAAATTACAGAAAATACAAAATTCAAATGACTCGACTTGACTAAATTTAAAATAATAAAAGTAAAGAAAGCAGTAAATTGTCGGGTTACCTCCCAACCAGTGCTTGGTTTTATGTCGCTAGCTCGACAATACCTCTACTTTCACGGGCGATTCAAGTAGTACTTATCCACTGCTTCAACTTGAAGTGGGGTGTAGTACGGTTTCAGGTTCTGCCCGTTCACTTTGAAATTCTTCCCATCTTGGCCATCTAATTCGACTACACCATTCATAAATTGATAGATCACGGTGTATGGTCCAGCCCACTTTGACTGCAACTTTCCGAGCATGAAGCGAAGATGGGATTTGAAGAGAATGACCTTGTCACCTGAATGAAAAACATGTGAGCGAATCCTTTTGTCGTGGAATCTCTTCACCCTATTCTTGTAGATGACATTGCTCTCATAAACTTCATCCTGAAAATCTTCTAGCTCTTTCAATGCCATGGCGCGCTCTTATGTAGTCGCCTTCCAATCCAGATTCAATTCTTTCACTGCCCTCCAAGCCTTGTGCTCCATCTCAACGGGCAGGTGACAGGATTTCCCAAAAATCAGCTGATACGGTGATGTCCCAATGGGCGTTTTGTAGGCGGTGCGGTATGCCCATAATGCCTCATCAAGTATTGCCACCCAATCCTTTTTTTGCTTCACCGTCTTCTCCAAAATTTGCTTGATTTCTCGGTTGGACAGCTCCGTCAGCCCATTCCCTTGAGGATGATATGGGGTAGTGACTTGGTGTTTGACTCCGTACCTTGCAAGAAGGGTGGCAAGCCATTTGTTGCAGAAGTGGGATCCCCCATCGCTTACCAAGGCTCTTGGCGTCCCAAATCTCGTTATGAGCTTTTGCAGGAACTTGATGACCACTTTGGAGTCGTTGGTGACTGTTGGAACGGCCTCAACCAATCGTGACACGTAGTCCACCGCTAGCAGAATGTATGAGAATCCTTGGGATGGCGGAAAAGGTCCCATGAAGTCGATCCCCCAAACATCAAAGATCTCGACTTCAATAACCGGAGTCTGTGGCATCTCATCCCTCCACGAGATGTTGCCGGTCCTCTGGCAGCGATCACAACTCGTAATCCATCCACGACAGATCTCGTAGGTAGATGGCCAATAGAATCCGCTGGCCAGAATTTTGAATGCGGTCATGTTGGCTGAATGATGGCCGCCACTAGGAGATGAATGGCAGGCTTCGAAAATTTGTTTCCACTCGGACTGCGGCACACAGCGGCGAATGACGCCATCATCACATCCACGCCAAAGATAGGGATCCTCCCAATAGTAGAATCTGACGTCGTACAGAATCTTCTTCTTTGCATATGGAGAAGAGTCCGGAGGAAGTACGCCGCCGACCAAGTAGTTGGCGAAATCTGCATACCAAGGAGTTTTGGACTCGTACGTCTCTTTCAAATCCCTAAGGACGTAATCTGTTCATTGGGGAATGTTTCTCGGAATGTCATCTGCTGATCATCCCCTTCGACTGGTGGCTCGAGTCGTGACAAGTGGTTGGCGATCACATTCTCGCTCCCTTTTCTGTCCTTGATCTCCCAATCAAACTCTTGCAGCAACAATATCCACTGGATCAGTCTAGGCTTGACATCTTGCTTTGCGAACAGGTATCTGATAGCTGCATGGTCGGTGTAGACAATCGTCTTTGAGCCTATCAGATAAGGCCAAAACTTGTCAAAGGCATACACGACCACGAGCATCTCTTTCTCCGTGGTGGTGCAGTTGCATTGAGCCGGATTCATGCTCTTGCTAGCGTAGTGAATCACATGGAAGAGTCTTCCTTTCAGTTGTCCCAAGACTGCCCCAAAAGCATAGTCACTGGCGTCGCAGGGTCTTCCTTTCAGTTGTCAATCTCCTTCAGTTACGACAAGAAATCAAATTATATTGTGAATCTACTATTGTTTTTCCAGTTTTTCCAATTTCTAGAGTTCTAATCTTTGAATCCTTGTATAGGATCGAATTGAGTTGTAATAGAACTTTGACTAAAGATCGAGCAAGGAGAATGCTCGAGAACCGACTATCATCACGTCTATCCTTGATCTAAAACTGTGTTGGATCACTCAGTTTAAGGTCCTACCATACTAACAAGGAGAAGTCAGTATGAGGGCTTTCGTGAACTGACTAAGGGGAAGTCAGTTCAAGGGATTTCCATACTGATAAGGATAAATCAGTATGAGGGCGTTTTCCATACTGACTATGGTTTGTCAGTATGAGGGTTTACCATACTGACCCATGGAATTTAGTATGAGGGAAAAGTTGTACTAACTTTTAATAGTCAATATCATAGCCTCAACCTTTAAAGAATGAGCATTTAAAAAGATATCGAAGCTAAGTCGGACTCAGACATTCATATATGCCCAAGTTAGTACGAGGTTATCCAAAAATTGGGATCCCTCAGGCTGAAAAGAAGTTTGACATAATGTTAGTGTAACGTACACTGATGCTGTAGAGCTGGAAGGAGACCTAATGCATGGGCTACGATTAGATAATATACTCCATGAGTCTAACGTCTGGATTTAAGTGTCTAACGGATAGAAATTAAATTTGCCATAGGTCCTCCTCTATTTAAAGGCTTGCCCTTCCAATCTTAACAAGTTACCTAAACAGAATTAAAAATTTGATAGTCTTAAGAATACAAAGGCAAACGTTCTGGCCATCTCTCTGCCAAACTCTGAGTTTCCGTATTCTCTAACACGAGACTTGAGTCTTTGGCTCAAGTTACCCACTGTGCTATCTTCTCCTAGCATGAGGCTAAAGCTTTAAGATGAAGCTCTTCTTGGTGACTATGTCTTTCTGAGATATCTTCACAACAATCAGTTTCCTAGTGTGGGATTCTGATTCTCACGGGCGTATGGCAGCCGCCTGTGTTCTGGGAAGGACCTCTGAACATCCAACCATTCCTGGAAGAATTAGTAAACATCCACCCACCGAGAAGGAGGCTGTGGGGTGCGTCCCCACTTCGACCTTAAGACTGAGTCTACAGTGAGTTCCTAGGCGAGTGCCACAGCTGACCGGAGGACAGAGGAGCCACAGATTGTGTATAGATCGTAAGGAGGGTTGTATTTACTTAGTGAATTATCCTGACCTTGGGTCTGAAGAGTGGATGTAGGATATTAAAATCCAAACCACTATAAATCTTTGCGTGCTACTTTACTGCTTTCTTTATACTTGCTCTGTTTTTCTATTTCACAAACTGTCTTCTAAAACCTTCAATACTTCTAAGTATTGAATAGTATAGATTGTGAAACTGACTTAAGACGGAACAAAGACTTAAGCTTAAACTGACTAACACACAAATTTGACTTTACTCTGTTTAAACGAACCAGTGCTTGTGCCCATATTTACTTCCGCTGCATACACAATACCTTCCGCTGCACATATTGTACTCTGATTTCAGTACCAACATACATGTAATTATTATATTTTAAATAATGATATATATATATATATATATGTATATGTATATGTATATAGGGGTGCATTATAAGATTAATCACTTCCTAGATGTTACCTGTTAGCTCAAGTTTTGGTGCATTAACTAGACAAACTAGTTACATTATCTGGGCAAACTAGGTGCATTACGAAGATAATGCACAAAATTATTATAGATAATGCAATGCTATAATTTCGAGTTATGTTCCAAGATAGTGTGATATTGCATGCAATATAATGTAGTATAATGAATAAAGATAATGTAGAGGTAACAGGGTAACATAGGAGAAGTGGGTAACATATAAATACCACTCTATATATATATACATAAGTGAGTGATCACATGAGAACTCCCGTTACCATGTGAACATAAAACCAATCTCGGCCATCCAAATTGGTGATCCAATGCTCAAGACTAAATAAATCTCTTCTGCATTATAGTGTAGTAAAACATGTATTGAAGGGTAATTTTGTAATATTTTTTCTCTCTCCTCTAAAATAATCCTAAATCTTTAAATGATCATAACTCCTTTGATTTAGATTATTTTTTCATGTATCATATATAAAATTAAAGGTAATTTAATTATCTTTCAAACAAAATTCCTATTGCATATGTTTCGATTTAACAATCATCATAAAAATGAAAATTAGTGATTATATGCATACTTCTAGTAACAGTACGCGAATTCTTATATAATGAATGAAATTGCATAATATAATCCATTAAGTTATTTTATATAAAACAAAACATGATAGATAAAATGCAATATATTTTTTTCTTGCAAGAACAACAAAAAAAATAAAATTCATTATCTTTGCATATTGTAGAAAATATTATAGTTGTTAAAAAAGTTGATCATACATTACTTGTTTTTAATTATGTATTTTTTTGTTATATTATATAAATGTATATTATTATATTATATAAATTTATATTATTATATGATATAATGAATGATTGTTAGGTATAAAATGAATATCTTCTAGGTATATAATGCATGCCCGGGTAAAAATAATGTGGTCCACGGAGTATCGATACAACTGAAAAATGAAGTTCACACGATAAACATTCAAATATTCATTCTAACAATAATTTTAAATAATTTGATGCACGGATAAGAATTTATATATGACAAGAATCTTTGAAAAAATTAATGATAGATATTGTAAGGATTCTTTTTTAGAGAATTCCTTCCTTACATTTTGATGTTTTGGTGGGTCTAAAATTGTAAGCCATCTTAGTCAGTTTTTCTAGTTTCTAGAGTTCTAATCTTGTAATCCTTGTATAGGATAGAATTGAGTTGTAATAGAACTTAGACTGAAGATCGAGCAAGGAGAATGCTCCCGAACTGACTATCATCACGCCTAGCCTTGACCTAAAACTGTGTTGGAGTACTTAGTTTAAGGTCCTACCATACTGACAAGGAGAAGTCAGTAAGAGGGCTTTCCCGAACTGACTAAGGGGAAGTCAATTCAAGGGATTTCCATACGGATAAGGAGAAATTAGTATGAGGACGTTTTCCATACTGACTATGGTTTGTTAGTATGAGGGTTACCATACTGACCCTGGGATGTCAGTATGAGGGCAAAGCCATACTGACTTTTAATAGTTAGTATCAGAGCCTCTACCTTTAAAGAATGAGCATTTCGAAAGATATCGAAGCTCAGTCGGACTCAGGCATTGATATATGCCCAAGTCATTACGAGGATATCCAAAAACTGGGATCCCTCGGGCTGAAAAGAAGTCAGACATAAAATTAGTGTAACGTACATTGACGTTGAAAAGCAGAAGACATGGGATACGATTGGACAATATAATCCATGAGTCTAACGTATGGATTTATGTGTCTAATGGATTGAAATTCAAATTTCCATAGGTCCTCTATATAAAGGCCTGCCCTTCCAACCTTAATAGGTTACCCGAACAGAATTTAAAATCTGATAGTCATTAGAAGACAAGGGCAAATGTTGAGGCCATCTCTCTGCCAAACTCTCTAAGTTTCCGTGTTCTATAACACGAGACTTGAGTCTCCGACTCAAGTTCCCCACCGTGCTATATTCTCCTAGCACGAGGCTGAAGCTTTAAGCTGAGGCTCTTCTTGGTGATTATATCTTTTTGAGATTTCTTTGTAATAGTCAGTTTCCTAGTCTGGAACTCTGATTCTCATGGGCATATGCCAACTACTTGTGTTCTGGGAAGAACCTCTAAACATCCAACCATTTTGGGAAGAATTAGTAAACATCCACCCACTGAGAAGGAGGCTGCGCGGTGCGTCCCCAATTCAACCTGAATACTGAGTCTAGAAAGAGTTCCTAGGCGAGTGCCACAGCTGACCGGAGGACAGAGGAGCCATGGACTGTGTATAGATCATAAGGAGACTTGTATTTACTTAGTGAATTATCCAGACCGTGGGTCTGAAGAGTGAATGTTGGATATTGAAGTCCGAACCACTATAATTATTTGTGTGCTGCTTTACTTCTTTCTTTATACTTGCTCTGTTTTTCTGTTTCACAAAATGACTACTGAATTCATTCAATACTTATCCAAGTATTTAAGCATATAAACTGTGAAACTAACTTAAGGATATGAGGTGATATTTGCCGATGAAGAATGTTGGATAAATAACAAAGACTCTAAGGAGACTGTGCATAAAGGTGTGAAGAAAGGAAGTCTCTACTATGTGGATTGGGACAGTGGAAAGCCTGACACGTGCCTTGTCGCAAGAAGCTCATCCCAAGGTGGAGTCAAATAGCTATGGCATAAAATACTTAGCCATTTGAATTTTCAGTCAATCAGACATCTCGCCAATCACAAACTTGTGGAAGGCCTACCACAAATCAGTTTCAAGAAGGAAGAAGGTGTCTGCAGAGCATGCAAGATGGGAAAGCAAACCAAAACATCTTTCAAAAATCAACCCATCACAGTAAGCACAATCCAAATCCTCGAGCTACTACATGTGGATCTATTTGGACCAGTCAAGCTGCCAACCATCGGAGGAAAAAGGTTTACTCTGGTTGTAGAATATGACTACTCTAGATACACTTGGGTCAGGCTGTTGGCAACAAAGGATGATGTAAAAATATAGCTTTCGGAGCTCATCCTTCAAGTGCAAAACAACAACAACGGGAGTGAGTTTTGCAACGGTCCACTGATGGATTTCTGTGCTGATGCTGACATTGCTCATGAGAATTCAGCTCCAAGGACGCATCAAAAAAATGGACTTGCTGAACTAACAAAAATGAAACTCAAGGAGGCAGTCAGGACAATGCTCGCTGAACCTGACCTGAACGAAGGTTACTGGGGAGAAGCTTTGATGATGGCATGTTATACTCAGAACATAAGAGCTATCAACAATCGCCATCACAAAACCCTGTACGAAGTCTTCAATGGTCGTAAGCCTTCTATAGCTTATCGTCGTGCTTTTTGTTCACCATGTTACATCCATAACAATGGGAAGTCAAAATTGAATACATTCAGTCACAAGGTTGATGAACTAAGACACGCACAAAAAAAATCAGAAGTGGACAATGAAAGATTGTCTAAATCTGATCCAATTTCATTTATGATTGATCATTACAAGTACAATGAAATTGAAAAAGATAAAGAAGAAATGTATAGAAGGTTTGCTAAGAAATTTAGGAGTCAGGAGCTGGATTCTTTCTTTTGTCCAGTTCGTCGAATTTGCATGAGCTTTTCTAGATACGCCTTGCTAGCCTCCCTCTCCTTGACTTCTCTTTCAAGTTGTTTAGCAACCTTTTCCTTCTCCATCTCCAGCATCTTGATTTTCAGATCCATTTCTTGCTTCTTCAAATTTCCAAGTGCAAGTCTGCGCTCTTTAGCAGCCGCAGCTAGTGCTTCATCCTCCGTTTACCTCTGCTCTAGTTCAGCAAGTCTTCTTTCTTCCCCCTCTTTGAGCGCAACCATAAAGGTGGAGGAAAAAGAAGTAACAGTTTGCACCATCTGTTGCTGGGATTCAGCAACATCTTCTTTCAGCACTTCCATGTTAGTCTTTACTTCAGCAACATCGTGCTTGACTTCAGCAACATCAGCTCTCACATTTGATACTTCGCTCCTAATCTCCTCTACCTCCCTCCTTATATCAGCAGTTTGTAGAGCCACACTCTCATTTACAACATGGGGAATAGAGGTGGAGAGAGCGTGCTGGATCGCATGTTGCACAGCAGTATTAACAAAAACTTGAAAAACATCGGAACTTACAGGAAGAACATCCATAGCAGATGATGTGATGACAAGTGCTCCACAGCTAGATGATGGATGGACTTCAGAAATAGGCTCAATCTCCATAGCTTGTTCAAACCACTCGCTCTGCTCTTCGAGGTATTGATTCTCAGCATCTACGCACTCTGCCTCCTCAGCATTCCACACCTTCTCTAGAGCCTCAACAAGTTCTTGGGCTTTCCTTATCGCCTTTGCTTGTGCCTCAGCAAGGCCAGCAGCCTCTGCTTCATCGGCCGTAGCCTTCAAATATTCATCCTCTTCAGCAACCCATTCTGCTTCCTCTGATTTCCAGACTTCTGAGAGCTCAAGTTCTAGGAGATATGCACGCACTTTTGCTTCTCTGTTGTGGTGTATGGTTATCTCCAGGTTCTTAGCCTCGCGCTTTTCCTGCTCCTTGGCAGCAGCCATTCGAGCTAGCAACCTCTCTTTCTTCTGTGTTGCGTACTCTGTTTGGCACCTCCGGTACTCAGCAACAACTTTGGCTTGGCGTTTGGATAGCTGAATATGAGCATGAGAATGCCCATCAGGAGCAAATGTTGATTTTGGTAGAGTATGAGCGGGTGAGATCCTTCGATGAGCTTTGATAGCTTGGAGTCTAGCAAGGACTTGTTTGTCAGTGAATTGCGTAGTGAGGGGAGCCTAATCCATCCAATCATTAGCCCAATTCTCCTCCTGTCTCCAGTAGTTAAGTCCTTTCTTTGCTATCAGCAGTATCCGTTCTTCGAAGCAGATCTCGCGCATTATGTAATCGCACATCTTCCAGCGCCTTAGCTCATGTCCGAGAACTTCTCCTTTTGGGGTTCCACCATCGACCCCCCTAGAGAATACCTCCGCAATATCATTTTCTATCTCCGCAGTGATAAATTCTTCAATTTCATAGGAGAATGGGAAGAAGTCAGAGTTTACCTAGTCCTCTCAGCAGTTGTCGCTACAACTCCAGCAGATGTACCAGCAGGGGGCTCAACATTCAGTCCAGAGCCTGAGGCTTCATTGAACACCATCTCATCATCGCTGCTCTCATCTTCTTGCTCGACAGCAGGCTCCTTTAATGTGACTCCTCCTCGAGGGCAATCTGGAACATTAAAAGCACCGGTCTCCAGCAGCCTCTCAAGGTCTTGATCGGTCATCGCTTCCTGCTCGATGACAATCTCCTCTGCTATTGATGGGGTTGGAGTGGGAACAATAGGAACCACCTTCTCCTTCCCTTTCTTAGCATCTTCAACTGCTTGCTTTCGTGCGTCTTCAGCTGCTCTGGCTATCAATGAAGCAGCTTTCTTGGCTGCTTGCTGATTAGCAGCCGCCTTCTCAGCAGAATGTTTTTCAGCAAGCTGCTTAGCTTGCTCGAAGTTCCTGTCCTTGGCTTCGAAAGTTAGCCTCTCCATCTCCTTCTCGTGTTTTTTATCTCCTGCTCCTTTTTCTGAGCTTTCTTCTTCCTTATGCCTTTCAATCTCTCCTCAAGAGGTCTTTCAAAGAGAGGAGTTTCCTCAGCTTTCTTCTTAGCAGCCTCCTTCTCTGCTGCTTCCTTCTCAGCTTTCTCTTTTTTTTAGCAGGCTTGACTAGCCGTCTGCAAGTCCTCTTCTTTTCTAGAGATGTAACATTTGATCTTTTTCTCTTGGGAATTGGCACCGCAATCTGACCCAAGGCTGTAACTTGTAGTTCTGCTTCCTTCTTCGCCATTATTTCCTCAATCTGCTCAACCGGCAGATCTCCAAGCTTCTCTATCTCCTCCAAGTGCTGAAAGCACTGCTCTATCTCAGCAGCCTTCTGAGCAGTTGCTATCTCCTCCAGAGTCATAGCAATTACCTGCTCCAGCCTCTGGAATGCTAGCTCACTCGCTTGGGGCTCTTCAGGAGATGTGGGAATCTTTGGATCGACATTCTTCTTACCCTTCAGAATAATCGGTCGGGTGGGATCGACCGAAGTTGGAGCCTTCTTGGTCATCAGAATGAAATCGGTCGGAAGGAGCTTCTCGCCTCTATCAACTCTCTACTTATGGAAAAACATTTCAATGAACTTACTAATCTTCACAGCAAAGTTCACATTGGATGTGAACACACCGTGCTCCTTGCTCCTCAAATTCTTCTTGGCATGCTCTAACCAGCGGCCATAGAAGAACTCTGCCCAATTGCCTTTCACTCCATCCACCAGCGCCATCATCACCGCATACTTCTTGGCAGACAACTCTGAGTATGAACCAGCATCACACTGGAACATTTTAATCACCAGCTCAGCTAGGAACTTTTACTCATTTTGCAATTGGTTGATAAGAGTGGCAACCTTAAATGTGATCGGCATTCCCTTCTAATCCTTCACCAACTCTGGTTTCTTCCATGCTTTCCATCTCTTCTCCATCTCGAATAAATCATTCAATTTGAAAGCAGCAATGCGTTTACCTTTGTTTGGTAGATCAAACATAGCAGCCATAATCTCTGCATTCACCTAAAAAATTGTACCAAAGACCGAAGTGTTGAAAGACTTCTGGGTTGCCTCATCAACCACCGCACGTGCATAGAACTCAGAAATCATGTGTGGATGGAACCACGATGGTTCTGTTGACAAGTAAGCTACGACCTCTGCCTTCGTCAGGGCTTCCATGATCTATTCGGGGAATTTGAGTGCTGCGAGAGGAGTGTACAGAATGCGGTCCTTCATGATTTGCACTGCCCTCCTCTGATTTCTGGATAAGCCGGATTGTTCCTTTTTCTTGATCTCGCCACTAGTTGACCGTATAGAATGTCATCTTCCACATCTTCTTTCTTCACTATCCCTGTATACTTCGGTGCCCACCGCTCATGCAGGGTTATGTCTTTGGTAAGGGAATCAATGGGGATTCCGAATTCCGTAGAGGAATCAGATGTATCAGTATGTGTATGGGAGTTGGATTGTTGTGAGTGTGCGGGAGATTTAGGATTAGCAGCCATAGCTAACATATTTCTACGTTAGGTGAATTGTTGGGAATTATTGAGAGAAAAGGGCTAGGGATTCGAGTATCAAAGATTTCAAAAAGATTTGAATGTTGAACGAAGTGAGATGTTTATACCTTCTAAGTAAAGATCCAATGGCTGGGGAAATGCCTTTTCAAATCCAATCGACAGCTTAGGATCAACGAGACCTTTCGTATGGTAGCCCACTCCCCTATGAACTCGAGTGCTTTTGACATATTGCCTCCTAGTTTGATGTAGCCATTTGCACGCATTAAATGCAACATGTCAGACACATCATTTCAAATTCAAATCCTTCCTGATTTTGACTTCCAGAGACTGCTGAGAGCTTGGACTCAGAAATCTGCTGGCATTGGAAATCCTTAGCACTCAAATAATCTGCATGGATTCAGCATCCGGATCGCATCCACATAAGCTAGCATCCAAAATCTAGCATCCACCGCATCAATTGCTGGCACCAATCGTAATACTTGTAGCATAGCATTCACATCTTGTCTGCTAAGAGCTTGGACTTAGCAAACATTTCTCATCATCCGTCTGAACAAATTGCTAGGAAACTATAGCATAGAATCCCGACTAAATGCTAAGAGCTCAGACTCAGCATTCACCTTCTAGCAAACGTCTAAAAACCTATGTGAGAAAACCTCTTAGGATTGGCTGAGAGCGAGGACTCAGCATCCAATTGTTTAGCAGCAATATCTCAGCAACAATCTTGAGCAACATAAAATGTAAGCTTGGATACGTTTATCTCCTTTATCTTTGAAAATCCAAGAAAACCAGAAAGAATGAGAATAACAACTTATTCATCCACATCATCTTCTTGCTCCATTAGGCCTAACTTCAGATATAACTCCTTAAATCTTGCCTCAGCAAGCGGCTTCGTGAAGATATCTGCTAGCTGATCTTCAGTGCATATGTATTGGACATCAATATCCTTCTTCTCTTGATGATCTCGAATGAAATGGTGTCGGATATCAATGTGCTTTGTCCTTGAATGATGAACGGGATTCTTCATTATGCACATACACTATTGTTGTCACAGTAGATCGGCACACATTCAGGAGGAATGTCATAATCTTGCAATTGCTGCCGAATCCACAGGACTTGAGCACAACAACTAGCAGCGGCTACGTATTCAGCTTCAGTGGTAGACGTAGCTACGGAGTGTTGCTTCTTGCTAAACCAACTGATCAGCTAATGTCGAAGAAATTGACATGTCCCGCTGGTGCTCTTTCGATCAATCTTGCATCCTCCAAAATCTGAATCGGAATATCCACTAAGTGCTATTCCATCACTCCTTGGGTACCAAATTCCTAAACCTTCGGTACACTTGAGGTATCGGATAATCCTCTTAGCAATATCCAAATGTGACTTCTTCGGATTTGCTTGATATCTCGCGCATACACCAACAAAATATGAAATATCAGGTCTGCTAGCAGTTAAGTAAAGCAATGATCCGATGATACCTCTATATAATGTAGGGTTCACCGGTTCTCATCCATCATCAAGGCTTATCTGGCAGCTTGTGCTAATTAGAATCCTTAACCTTTTCGTCTTCTCGGGGCAATACTTAGCAATCAGATCACGAGTGTACTTCCTTTGGTGAATGAAGGTTCCATCACTCGATTGTTGGACTTGTAATCCGAGAAAGTAGGACATCTTTTGCATCATACTCATTTGGAAGTTACTTTTCATCAGCTCCGAAAACTTATCACATAAGTTTTGATTCTTCGAGTTGAAGATAATGTCGTCGACATTTATCTGCACAAGTAGGATACTTCCTTCATCCTTGATGCGAAAGAGAGTTTGATTGATTTTCCCATTCATGAAACCATTGTCTAGCTAGAACTTTGACAATGTTCCATACCAAGCTCTCGGTGCTTGCTTCAAACCATATAAGGCTTTCCTTAGCCTGTACACTTGGTTTCCTTGGTCGAAGCTTGGTGGTTGCTCAACGTACACCTCTTCCTTGAGATCACCATTCAGAAAAGCACTCTTTACGTCCATTTGCATCACATAGAACTCATGATGCACCGCATATGCAAGGAATAATCTTATTGCTTCCAATCGAGCGATTGGAGCAAACGTCTCATCGTAATCAATTCCTTCGCATTGTCTATAGCCCTTTGCTACTGGATGGGCTTTATTTCGGACGACATGACCTGACTCATCTTTCTTGTTCTTGGAAACCCATTTCGTCCCAATGACGCTTTGATGTTCGGGTCTATCCACCAAATCCCAAACATGATTGCACGTGATTTCAACAAGCTCCTCTTGCATAGCATTCACACAATCTGGATTTTGTAGAGCTTCTTCAACTTTGGATGGCTCTTCATGGGAAATATAGCATGCTTACATAACATTTCCTTGTCTCGTCCTGACTGGATCATTGACATCATTGATCACAGCATCTAAGGGGTGATCTCTTAGCGATATTGGCTTCGGATTGCTGGGTGCTAAGGTTTCAACACTCGCATCGCCTACTGGATTGTTGTCTGCTACAACATTCTCTTCAGCTTCCACCCGGGGTTCAGCAACGAGTAACTCAACATTTGGAACAGTAGCAGCAGGAATCTCAGCAACCGGATTCTCAGCAGCTAGATTCTCAACAGCTGGAACTTCAGCATCCAAATGCTCAACATCTTCTTTGCGATCATCTTCAGTAACGCCTAAACCTCCTTCGGCGTCTCCTGCTAGATCTGGGATATCTTCATCGTCTTCATCGAGTGATCCCATAACCTTCAAATTATCATTAAGAGAAATTGGTAGGGTGGCCTCAGCATGATCGTTAGCATCACCGTCACGGTCAGCAGTCTGGTCACCTGCTGAGTGCATCTGGATTAGATTGTAATCACTCATAAACTTAGTCGGGTCAATCTTCATATTTTCGAAAGATTGCTAACCTCTTTCTCTTTTATAGATCTGCGCACTAAAGTAGACTTATAAAAAAATAGTGCAAGTTATTTCCACAACTTGGGTACTCTTGTTTAACACTCGATAACCTTTATAAGATGGGTGTCCATGTCCTAGGAACACACCTTCATCAGACTTAGGCAAAAAAGTGTTAAGCTTCGACTTCCCATTATTATGAATATAACATGTCGAACCGAAAGCACGAAATGAGTAATAGAAAGCTTACGACCATTATACACTTCATAAAGAGTCTTTTTGAATCTGCCATTGATTGCGCTCCAATTCTGTATATAGCAAGTTGTCATGACTGCTTCGCCCTAATATTTTCCAAGAAGACCAGAATCGGCTAGCATGGACCGCACAACTTTCTTCAAGGTCTGGTTCCTTCTTTCTGCTAGACTGTTCTGCTGAGGAGTCCTAGCAGTGGACTTCTCATGCCCGATACCAGCTTCGGCGCAAAAATCCATCAAGATCCCATTACAGAACTCGGTCCCATTATCTGATCTAATCCTCTTTACTGTAACCCCTTTGCTATTCTGCTCTTTGAGGATTAGCTCTAGCACTTCGTGTTTGGTTCTCAGCAAACGAACCCATGTGTACCTGGAAAAATCATCAACAAGCACAAGTGTGTAAACCTTTTTACTTACAATGGCTGGAGTGACTGGGCCAAATAAATCCATGTGCAAGAGCTCTAGGATCCTCTCTGAAGTATCCTTCTCCGGGTTTGATCTGAAAGATGTCTTGGTCTACTTCCCTTGCTAGCAAGCTTTGCACACACCTTCCATTCGGAAAGTCTCAGCAGGCAACCTCTTATGCCATAGCCAACCTCTTATGCCAAAGCCAATTGTTTTCCTCCATTTTTTAATGCTACAAAACAAGAATGTCGCTGGCCACTTTGCCAATCAACAATATATAGACCACCCTTGTGGATGCATCGAAGCTTTTTTTCACCTATAGCATTGTTAGCAATAGAGCAACCAGTATTAATGAAAGAAACGGTATATCCATTTTTGCATAGCTGGCTAATATTTAGCATATTGTGTTTGAGATTGGATACGAGCTCGACATTCATAATCCTTAGTCCATATCTCTCTATGCATCCTCTCCCAATCACTCTGCCTTTGCTGTTGTCACCAAACATGACTGTGGGGCCATAGATTCTTTGAATGTCTAAGAACAATTCTTCATCCCCCTTCATGTGCGCTGAACAACCGCTATCTAGGTACCATTCATTTGACATACTTGATGTCTTAGCATTTGGATCCTGTCCCTGCAAAACAATCAAAACATTGATTTAGGTACCCGCTTAGTATCGGGTCCTACGGGATTAGCGTGGATCATAGTTCCTTTTGGAACCCACATCTTTGTGATTTTCAAGATTGGCTTCTTGATATCACTCTTCACAACCTTCTCGACCTTTGGATAAGTATGCTTTGCATAATTAGATCTAGGTGGAGTTTTGTGCTTAGCTTTTATAGTCGTTTTAGAAGAAAAGTGTTTGGACTAAGCCCTCCCGTAGGTGTTTCTCCTGTGTGGAGTGTAAGATGGGTATTGTGGTCTTATAGCTGGTATTGAACCTGCTTGCCTTTAGTGAAGGAAGGACATGCTATCCTAGCATTTGAAATATAATGCTCAGCATTTTCCCTTGGCACTGATGAGTGTGGTCTAGCAGACACCTTCTGAGTACTATGCTTAGATCCAGTAGATGTATGCTTAGCAGGCACTCTCGGTGTACTCTGCTAAGATCTAGCAATAACATGCCTAGCAGGCATCCTCTGAGCATTCTGCTGAGATCCAGCAGAGGCATGCTTGCTACACCAATCTGTCTGCCTAGCAGATGATGACTCAACATTTACCTTATCCTATCCTTTATCAGCATTCAATTTTTGGAGGAAGGAAGAAAGATGGGCCAATGACTGGATAGACCAAGTGCCAGGGTCTAAACAATTTTCTGATAAACAAGTTATGGCAAGGCTGCAAGCCATTCATGCTCATAGGTTGTTCAACACATCCAAATCTTTACCGAAGTCTAAATCTGCTCCAGATGGCTACTCTTATGCCAGGATTGAGCTATCAAAGCGCCAAACATGAGCAGCTGCTGAAAATCATAGGCGCCAAGCAGAATACGAAGCTATAAAGTAGGAAAGACTACTGACCAGGATGGTTGCTATAGCTGCTGAGCGTGAGGTTGCAGAGTTGAGCGCTAAAGATAAAAGGCTTGCCCTGTTTCTAGAACTTGACATCCCTGACGTAATACAAGCGGCTTAAGCAGAGGAGGCTAAAGCTGTTGAGACTGCTCAAATCATGGAGGCGGCCAAGAGAATAATAGATGAGAAGGTTCGCTACTTGGATGCCCAAGCTGAAATAGGTAAAGCTAAGAGCGCAACCATGTTCTTAATTGCCGAGGAAACTCGCTACTCAGATGCTCAAGGAGAGATTACCAAAGCCATGGAGGCAGCACAACGCTTAGTCGAAGAGGAAGCTCTCTATTTAGCTACCTATGGTGTTGGAGATGTTGTAATGAATGAACCTGCCACTGTTGGAAGTCGAGAACTTTTGATAGCTACAACCTCTTCATTTGCTGCTACCCCAGTAAGCTCTCATGACTTCAACTCAGTTTTTAATTCTGCTATTCAATTTGCTATTCAAAATGCTCTATCCACCATAAATGAACGAGTGGCAATAGAGGCGGCTAAAATGAGGAGGGAAGTTGAGAAGGTCAGAGCGAAGTGTCTGAGGTCCGACCCGAAGTTACTGAGGTCAAATCAAATGTTTCTGAAGTGAAGACCAATGTGGATGTGATGAAAGATGAGGTTGCTGAGTCCCAGCAACAGATTGTGAATACTGTGAACTCCTTCTCTGCCACCTTTTTGGCTGTTATCAAAGAGGGGGAAGAGAGGAGACTTACTGAAGCGGAGCAGAGCAAGAAGGAAGAGGGGGCACTTGCTGCGGCTAAGGAAGAGCGCAGACTTGCTCTAGATGATCTGCAGAAGAAAGAGCTGGAGCTCAAGATCAAGATGCTAGAAATGGAAAATGAGAAGGTTGCTAAGAAGTTGGAGAGGGAAGCAGCTGAATGAGAATCTAGCAAGACATACTTAGAAAAATTTGTGCAGATGGCCATCAGAAAATTTGATGAGTATGACAAAAATAAGCCTACCCCTGTATCCTGAGCCTTAATTTCTTATCGTAGAAAATCTTCTGTAACTTTTCTTTTTGATCTTTTCTAGTTTCATTGTACTTGTAATGATCAATCACATATATGAAACGGTATAAAATTTAGACAATCCCTCATTGTCCACTTCTGATTTTTGTGTCTTAGTTGAAATACACTATCTTCGTATTCAACGAAAAATTGCATGTGGATGCTAAGTCCTACGTCTTTTGATTGGTTGGTAAAATGTTTGATGAATTATTTGGGTGCTAAATTCTAGCATATTTTGAAGTAGCATTTTTACTTGTGTTGAATCGAGAAATATATCCTAGCACTTTGTGATGGGGAATTTTTTAAATCAACATTGCTAAGATTTAAGTTGGTTAAATTCTGAGGTAGATTGCTAGAACACTTGTAAACTCGGATATTTTTCCTTCTTAGATTCAGCAATTAGCTAGTAAGCTTTGATCGCACAAAAAAGGGGGAAATTGTTAGGAATTAAGTTGTAATTCTCCCTTAGATGAAATTTTTAAAGGGTTTTGTTGAATCAAAGCCTTAGTAGTATGGTCGATCATTGCTGAAGTCTAGCATAGTCTAGCAACTCATGTGTAATGTCCAGTTTAGGAAAAATATCGAGTTGTAATAGATTAGATTGCTAGAAGTATTCTCAGCAGATGGTAGCTGCTAGAGAAGTCAGCAGACAAGGATGACTGCTAAGAATGAAAGTAGTCATGTGCTAAGAAGAATGATTGCTAAGGTGCTAGCAATCATATGCTGAAAATAAGAGACTGCTAGGAGCATTCGCTTAGCAGATTGAAGATAGCAGAATGCTGAAGGAGTCAACATTCGGTGCTACGGAAGATATTGCTAAAAGCTATAGCAATCAGAAGCCAAGATATCAAGTGATAGCAGAATGTTGAATGGTCAGCATTCGCTACTACTTAGCAGATTGCTAGAAGAACTCAACAACCAAAAGACTTAGCAGATTGCTAAGTAGATCTCAGCAATCAAGAGGCTTGGTAGAAGGTTTCGAGCATTCTCCGATAGAATGCTAAGCAAAGAAACCTAGCAAATACTTTCTAAAGACACCCGTTCTGACTAAAAGTACAACAAAGGACGAAAGCCTTACCTGAAGTAGGTAAAAAGCAACTGTACCACACCGGAAAGGAAGAAAAAGCAAGAAACCATTTTGGACGGAGAAGACCGTTGTGTCTAACGGGTTTGGAGATTCAAAGTTTGAATCTCCAGATATAAAAGAGAAGTCCAATAGAGAGAGACACAACTACTGGTCATACTCTCGCATTCAAACACTTGAACAATAAAAAAGGCGAACAGAGATTCCTTTGACAAAAGCGAACAAAGAAAAAGAGAGAGTAGTCAGTTGAGAGACCTCTTAAAGAGAAGTATTCAAAGCTCTCAACAACCATAGTGTCCCCCATTGAATATCTGACACTATCGTGAAGAGATTCCTTCACTTTGTTCAAGAATCTAATCATTGGGATACCTTCCATACTAGGAAGCATCCCAGCTGTCACATCTCTGAAAAGGGATTGACTCCGACGGGCTATTGCCAAAACTCAGCGAACGACAAGTTTTACGAAGATGCACCCTTGACTTGGCCGTAGCTGCAGACCGAAGTGATTGAAGCATCGGAGGATAGCTTTGTAGTGGCTAGGTCGAAAGCTCACTACCTGCTACAAGAGATAGGTTATTCCTTGTACTTCAAATATCTTTTTAGTGAAATTCTCAGTGCTACGACTAAGGAGTGGATGTAGATCATTGAGATCGAACCACTATAAATCCTATGTGTTCTTTACCGTTTTATTGCTTACTGTTTGATTGTGGTGATTTGAAACCTAGCATCAAAAGTTGCTATAGTATCTACCTGTAAGAAACCCTAAGAACAACTCCAAGCTAAACACTTTTACAAGAACTTAAGTGTAAGATAATCATTAATCTTCCGCTACATTCGTGTGTTTGTTGTTTGCTATTGACCACCGGGACCAACAACACTTTAAATGACCTGGTAACTTCTTCAATTCCACCTCCAGTGCTTTATTCTTCATCTCTATCTTCCTTTGTTTAGCTTCATCCTCCTCTTCTTTTGTTCTTAATTCCAAGAATCTAACCTCCCCATGTAATGGGTTAATAGGAAAATTATCCAAAACTCGGACATACTCCACCATGTCTTCCCTTACTTCTTCTTTGTTCTCAACCACATTCTCCATATAATAAGAGTTTTGTAAAACTTCTTCTAATGGCTCACGTCCTTCTCCTTGCTCAAGGTTCGGGTTTTGCACAACTTTTACCATGTTGCAATTCTCCTCGTTCTCGTCCTCCATACTTCTCTTCATAGCTTTCGGAAAAGAGAAAGTGATCTTTCTTCCATCAAATTGAAAGGTTAACTGACCATGTTTCATATCGAACAATGCTCCCACGGTGTTTAAGATCGGTCGTCCCAAAATCAAAAGAACGTCTCCATCATCTTCCATGTGAAGTACCACAAAATTAGCAAGAAATATAAAGTCTCGCACTTTGACCAAAACATCTTCCAAAATTCCCTTTGGGTATGATAAAGACCGGTCCGCCATTTGGAGTGTCTTCGTTGTTGGCTTAATCTCCCCTATTTCCAATTTTTTGAACAAGGATAAAGACATTAGGTTGATGCTAGCCCCCGAATCACACAAAGCCCGAGTTACTTCAATTCCACCAATTATACATGAAATAGTGAAACTTCACGGATCTGTAGGGTTTTACCGTGAACCGAATCACCAAAACCAATTTGAACCGGATCGATTTATGGATATTGTGCACAATTAAATAAACAATAAACCCTAGCATGCTCCTACGAATTTAATTACCAGAATTGTGGATTGAGGAATTTACCGTAACTCCATAGTCTTTGTACCGATCTTTTGCGTTTGAACTTCCACTTTAATTCACTCACGCAATTCGGTTTTTATCTACGGAAGTAGAAATTAGAAATATAATTTCTAGAATAAAATCGAAATTAAAGAAAGAGAAGAGAAATTTGTTGTTCTCTAGATTAGATCTTCAGATCTGTATCCCAGTGCGTTCAGATCTGCTACTGGTGAGGATTCCACAGATCTGTAGTTTGAGTAGGACCAGAATTCAAAAATTATCCTCCTTTTTCTTGAACAGGATCAGCGCCTCTCTCTCTCTAAGTTTAGGGTTTTTCAATTGTGTTGTGTTACAACTTATGAGAGAGAGCGGTCTATTTATAGACCTAGGGTTCTAAACCCTAATGGGCTCCTGGGCTCAATTCAGCACACTTTCCTTGGGCCAGACCTGGGACCTAATGCAAATAATAAAGTGGACCTATAACTTAATTAATTCCCATGTCCACAACACAGGACATAATTAATTAATTAATATTAATTCTTTTTCACCACAAAATTAATACAGGCCTACCCCTTTATTACCACGTTATGAGAACTAGATGCATTAATTGAGAATCCCCATATTTAAGGTTACCAGACATCCATTAATTAATCGGAGCCTCTGATAAGTTCTAACTATAATTAATTAATATATTATAATTCTTGAGTAGTACCACTCAATCCTTATCACTCGTGCCTGAACTTAATCAGCCTGCAGGACTTTGACACGATGAATGTTATTGAGCTCCTCAGGGAATATCCCCATCCTATTACTCGAATATGGTTACCTAAATCCAGTCTCAGGCGGTACTACACGAACTGTTGTTACCCAAGATGCGGATATATGAGCACGTTACTCAAGCTCTCCACCATGGCAAGTCAAAGAAACAGTCAACCCGTGCATACCCCTGAACCTTCGTTAGGGTTTGGACTCAATCAATATAACGAGATCTTGTATTCGCTGATGTCACACAGAGGAATACGTCTCACTGCGGTCCATCAATATGCCACCTCTGCGTACCAGCATGTTAAGTAAAAAAGACAGACTACTTATTCCGACAATTTCGCAGCCATCCGAACAGATGTATCCTCATACACTGTCTCGGCTGTGATCAGGTTTATGTCTCACTAGGTCAAGTGATCATACTCTCTTTTGCGATCTACAACACGCCGTATGATCATCCCTATCGGTGCGACAAGAGGATACCATTGTTCATACATGTAAGATTGTTAACAAATAGGAGAAATAAACCCGTTGTATTCTCATTATAATAAATGCTTTCAGTATACAAAACCCATCAATCTCCCACTTATACTCAAAGCATAACTAAGCTATTACAGAGTATACAGTGCATCTATCTAGTCTGCTGTCTCTTCAACCAATGTCAGTGGTCGGCATCCACCTTAGACTCAGCTCACAAATATGTCTTTCGTAAACTTTTTACGGCAAGCTCTTTGTAAATGGATCAACAAGATTGTCAGCATTGTCAATCTTCTTAATTTGCACATTGCCCCTCGATACGATTTCTCGTATGATATGGTACTTTCTCTCTATGTGTTTGCTTGCCCTGTGAGACCGCGGTTCCATTGAGTTTGCCACTGCACCAGAGTTATCACAATAAATTGTGATGCTCCTCGGCAAACTCGAGATCACACCCAACTCTAAAAGATAGTTCCTGAGCCATACCCCCTCTTTCGAGGCGTCGGAGGCGGCGACATATTCCACCTCCATGGTGGAGTCAGCAATGCATTTCTGCTTTGAGATCCTTCAAGATACAGCTCCACCTCCCAGGGTAAACACATATTCTGAGATCGATTTCTTCTCATCCTAGTCCCCTTGGAAATCCTCACTTTGATAAACTAGGCAGTAATTCCTAGTTCTCTTCAAATACTTGAGGGATGTGCTTTACAGCAGTCCAGTGCGCCTGTCCAGGGTTAGACTGATATCTTGCTGCCATGCCAACGACATAACCGATATCTGGCCTGGTACACAACATCGCATACATGAGGCTCCCCACCGCTGAAGCGTACGGTACAAGACTCATCTAATCTTTCTCCTGCTGTGTCTGAGGACACTGCCCACTAGAAAGATGAACGCCATGTCTGAAAGGTAGCAAGCCCTTCTTGGCGAGTTGCATGCTGAACCGGGCTATCACAGTATCCACATAGGATGCCTGAGATAAACTCAACATTCTTCTCTTACGATCTCGTAAGACCTTAATCCCAAGAATGTAGCCAGCTTCTCCCAGATCTTTCAATTAAAACTGTTCGGATAACCAAGCCTTGTTATTTGACATCACTCCCTCGTTGTTTCCAAATAGGAGTATGTCATCAACGTATAGTGCAAGGAAGACCACACTCCCACTGACACAAAGTCGGTAAACACAACTTTCATTTTCCAACCGTGCAAATTCATAGGATTTAATCACATCGTTGAAACGTAAGTTCCACGACCTTGAAGCTTGCTTAAGTCCATACAAGGACTTCCTAAGCTTCTAGAAAAGATGTTCTTCGCCCTTGCATATGTAACCCTCGGGTTGCTGCATATTGATGTCCCTACCTTCTTGAAGGTAACCGTTAAGGAAAGCGGTTTTGACATCCATCTGCCAGATCTCGAGGTCCATATGCGCGGCTATGGCAAAGAGTATCTGGATGGATTTGAGCATGGCTACGGGTGAAAAGGTTTCGTCATAGTCAAAGCCCTCTTTCTGACTATAACCCTTTGCCACCAGCCTGGCTTCAAAAGCTGTGATCTTTCCATCCGCCCCTTTCTTTCTCTTGTATACCCATTTGCACCCTATGGCCCTAAACCCATCCGGCAAATCAGTTTTCTGGTATACATCCATAGCAGTTATGGATTCAATTTTAAAATCCATGGCGACACGCCATTTGGCAACATCCTTGTCCTGCACTGCCTCTTCGTAAGTCAGTGGGTCAGAGTCTTCCGGGCCCAAGTCTGAAGACTCACCCACAAACATGTACGTCCGGCTGGAAAATAACTCTCCCACTACGACGAGGCATCGGTGCCGTGTCAGTAGTAGGTGCAGTAACTTGTGGTCCTGCACCCTGCACTAAAAAACGTGTTTGTGGTGTTGTGCCTTTCACAGGTGCACCCACATCTACACGTTCCCCTTCCCTTGGAATTGCATTCTCGTTTTCAATTTCTTGAAGAACGATATCACTTCTTGACTTGTGATTACTCACATACTCGTCCTCCAAGAATCTAGTGTTGGTGCTAACAATGACTCTTTGACTCTCAGGACAGTAAAATTAACCACCTTTCGTTTGCCTGGGATACCCTATGAACAACATTACTTTTGACCTGCTTTCTAACTATTCAGGTTCCTTCGACAGTACGTGTGCCGGACAGCCCCATACTCTAAACTTGCAGAAACTAGGTTTGCGACCAAGGAAGAGCTCAGAAAGCATCTTAGGAACTGATTTAGAAGGCACCACATTTAGCAAGTAAGCTGTTGTCTCCCATGCATAGCCCCAAAACGAAATTGGTAAGTTTGCATAACTCATCATTGATCTTACCATCTCTAGAAGGGACCTATTTCTTCTTTCAGATACACCGTTTTGCTAGGGAGTACTCGGTGCAGTCCGCTGGGATGTAATCCTATTTTCTGACAAATATTGCAGAAACTCGTTACCGAGGTATTCGCCACCGCGGTAAGATCGCAGCGACTTGATAGTTTTCCCGACCTTCTTTTCTACCTCAGCCTTGAACTCTTTTAATTTCTCAAAGAATTCAGACTTGTAGCGAAGCAGGTAAACGTATCCGTACCTTGAGTAATCGTCAATGAAAGTGACAAAGTACTCGTACCCTCACGAGCTTGCGTGGACATCGGTCCACATAAGTCAGAATGAATCAATTCCAACACTTCCTCTGCTCAAGAATGACTAGCCTTGAAAGGCCTAGTTGACATCTTGCCCTCGATGCAGGATTCGCAAACTTGATAAGGTACAGCCTGGACTAGGTCCAATGTACCATCATCTGCAAGTCTCTGAATCCACTTCATGCTGATGTGACCCGGTCTCAAGTGCCAGAGATATGTAAGATCCTCATCATAATATGTTTTCCCTTTCTAGGATTATCAATTACGGATGAATTACATGCAATACTTGCGGAGGACTTATGACTACAGTTAGGTCCAATGTACCATCATCTGCAAGTCTCTGAATCCTCTTCGAGCTGTTGTGACCCAGTCTCAAGTGCCAGAGATATGTAAGATCCTCATCAGAAGAAGTAAGTTTTCTCTTTCTAGGATTATCAATTACGAATGAATTACATGCAATACATGCGGAAGACTTATGATTACAGTTAACAACATAGAGAGAATTATTCAGCATCCCACGATAGATAACACCGTTATTACCAACGATAGAAACACCACTATCAAAAATAACTGAATATCCATCAATATAAAGTTTGGAAACTGAAATAAGGTTTCGCCAAAAATCCGGCACGTACAAAACATCTCTTAGAGTTAAAATAGAATCATCAAAGTACAAGGTGAAATCTCCAATGGCAGCTGCACTCACTTTGTTGCGTTCCCCATTGAGATGGTAACCTCATCGTTCTTCAGCACCCTCCTCGGTGTGAACCCCTGCAAAATGTAACAAATATGATCAGTAGCTCCAGTATCCACTACCCACGAATGAGTAGAAACCGATGCTAAACATGTTTTCGTTACAAATGAAAATGAGGTACCTTGTCCCTTGCTTCTGCATGCGCTCTTACTTGAAGTGACACCAACCCTCTTCATTTCATTTGACCTCCTCTTACGTGATCTGCGATCAATCATATTCTTGCACACAGTATGAACCACATATTTCAATGTGCCCAAGCTGTGCTCAAGATCTGATAAATCAGATTCCCATGAAGGTACGATGGACTGTTCTGCTATGAGATCAGTGAGCAACTCTTTGAAGGACTACTCACTTCTCTTAGCTACATCCTTCTTAAAGTCATAGAATGAAAGCGATAAAGAGTTCAGGATTATATCAATATTAGCCCGATCAGATATACATCCACCTCCATGTGTGATTCGTTTCATGGTATTATCCATCATCATCACATGCAGTGTCACCGAACTGCCATCAACCATTCTCTTACAGACTAGGTCTTTTACAAGATTACAGTTGATAGTTTGTTCCACTTCACCAAACGTGGCCACTTAGTCCATCCAGATCGCAACAGAGCTACAATAGCCCATGTACTTGAGCTTAAGTTCCCTAGACAGGTTATCTGAGATTAACTTGTAAGTAAAATCCTCAGATACCACCCATCTGTCATAGAACTCCTTCTCACGTCTAGAGACTTTATGGTAACGTTGGGCAAGTGGCATCATAGTAAGAACAAACATGTGTTGCTTTGTCAGGAGGATATACTCAATGCAGTATCTCCACTCTTGGAAGTTTGGACCAGTTAGAGGATTGAGATCAAGTAAATGATCGACAGTAGACATAGACATATCTGAAACAATAAAGAATCTTAAATAAGAGCATACATGTAGAACTTCGAAAACAAATGCATTGAAAACCTTTTAATAAATCAAATGCAAATGTTTTCCACTAATTTTCCAAGAGTTCCCACCGCAAGCTACACTCGTAGACATTTACGCTGTCACCCTCAACCAGAACTGCGGGTTTTAAGCCCCAATCCATTTAACTTCACTACCATGTCAGGATGCTTTTGACACTAGAAATTAATAATTAGTGAAAACCTTAGACCAAGCCATCTCTCAAGAACAAGGATGCAATTCTTGCATTATATTCTAAGATGCTTCTAAGCAATTAACCACAAATTTAACCCCGGCCAAAAGAGATAGTATAGCATGGCACGTAACCATACCGCACAGCCCTTAAAGCTTTTGTGATCTATAATTTAAATCAATCCTAGAATACTTGTGAAAGAGATCTACGCAAGCTACACTCGTAGACGTTTACGCAAAGCCCTCCCCCTATTCACATGATTTAAATTGTTTGTCTAGAAATCCCAACAACCGTACCCATGCACCTCTAGGAACTAGCAAGCTACACTCGTAGACGTTTACTAGGATGAGAGATACAATTACAGCGTAGGACCTCTTTGTGTAGGTCTATTGATTTTAATGAAAAAAATATGCTTAGTATTTTTCTTTTAAAAGGTTTCTTATATGCGCACATTTAATTTCTTTCTTATTATATTTTCCAAATTTTTGCATTTAATTAAACAAGCCCAACAATTCCCAAAATATAATCCAACAAAAGAAATTAATCGCATAAGCATGCTTGGAAAACTGTAAATAATAAAAGCGATAAATCATGCTTTTCCTACTATCTACACATGCTTAATTGCGCACATAAATAAATCACATATCATACGAGGTCAATTTAGGCAAACAAAAATTCCTCGTGGCCCCAAAAATAGGAAAAATAAAACCCTATCTATTACAATTTGAATTTGAATCTATTTGGATAGTTACAAATCTTCTAGCGCCTCCAAATCTTGATTCACCAAATCTTTTGGGATTTAGGCCTTTGTGATATGATGATTTGCCCTAACCCTAATGCAAACCCTAGGGTTTACACAGGATTGCACAAACCACCAAAACACGACCCATCGCGACGGGACAACATGAGCGGACGATGACCACCGCCGTCGCCGCCACCGCATGCGCACGCGCCCAGCGCGCTCGCGCGCACCGCGGTCCTTGTCCCTCACGCACAGGCCGCGTGCGCCATGCCAAGCCATTGCCCGTGTGCGCTGCACGGCCGCACCGCCCACTGTTATCCTCCGCCGGTCCTGCATTGGCTCTGTCTTCGTTCTTCGTCCTCGACCCGTCCAATTACATAATTTTAAAAAATAAAAATTACAGAATCTATTCTATTACAATTTTTCAAAATCTACACTAATCACGAATTTTCTCGTGATTTTACATAATTAATTCATCCCTACACGGATAAACCACCGGGGGCTGAATTACACGGGTTGCCACGAGGAACAAAAACCAACATCCACAAAACAATAAATTCATACATGCATATTGAATTTAATTATACACAAAAGAGCACTAAATCAGGAACCTGGCTCTGATACCAATTGTCGGGTTTTACCGTCAACCGAATCACCAAAACCAATTTGAACCGGATCGATTTATGGATATTGTGCACAATTAAATAAACAATAAACCCTAGCATGCTCCTATGAATTTAATTACCAGAATTATGGATTGAGGAATTTACTGTTACTCCGTAGTCTCTGTACCGATCTTTTGCGTTTGAACTTCCACTTTAATTCAACCACGCAATTCCATTTTTATCTGCGGAAGTAGAAATTAGAAATCTAATTTCCAGAATAAAATCAAAATTAAAAGAAAGAGAAGAGAAATATGTTGTTCTCCAGATTAGATCTTCAGATCTGTATCCTGTGCGTTCAGATCTGCTACTAGTGAGGATTCCACAGATCTGTAGTTTGAGCAGTACCAGAATTCGAAAATTCTCCTCCTTTTTCTTGAACAGGATCGGCGCCTCTCTCTCTCTCTCTAAGTTTGGGGTTTTTCAACTGTGTTGAGTTACAACTTATGAGAGAGAGCTGTCTATTTATAGACCTTGGGTTGTAAACTCGAATGGGCTCCTGGGCTCAATTCAGCACACTTTCCTTGGGCCAGACCTGGGACCTAATGCAAATAATAAAGTGGGCCTATAAATTAATTAATTCCCATGTCCACAACACAGGACACAATTAATTAATTAATATTAATTCTTTTTCACCACAGAATTAATACTGACCTACCCCTTTATTACCACGTTATGAGAACGGGTTGCATTAAATGAGAATCCCAATATTTAATGTTACCGGACATCCATTAATTAATTGGAGCCTCTGACAAGCTCTAACTACAATTAAATAATATCTTATAATTCCTGAGTAGTACCACTTAATCCTTATCACTCGTGCCTGAACTTAATCAGCTTGCAGAACTTTGACACGATGAATATTATTGAGCTCCTCAGGGAATGTCCTCGTCCTATTACTCGGATATGGTAACCTAAACCCAGTCTCAGGCGGTACTACACGAACCATTGTTACCCAAGATGCGGATATACGAGCACATTACTGAGGCTCTCCACCATGGCAAGTCAAAGCAATAGTCAACCCGTGCAAACCCCTGAACCTTCGTTAGGGTTTGGACTCAATCAATGTAATGAGATCTTGTATTCGTTGATGTCAGACAGACGAATACATCTCACTGCGGTCCATCAATACGCCACCTCTGTATACCAGCATGTCAAGTAACCAAGACAAACTACTTATTCCGACAATGACGCAGCCATCCGGACAGACGTATCCTCATACGTTGTTTCGGCTGTGATCAGGTTTATGTCTCACTAGGTCAAGTGATCATACTGTCTTCTGCGATCTACAACACGCCGTATGATTGTCCCTATCGGTGAGACAAGAGGATACCATTGTTCATACACGTAAGATTGTTAACAGTAGAAGAAATAAACCGTTGTATACTCATTATAATAAATGCTTTTAGTATACAAAACCCATCAGGATCTTCCCTTTTGAATGACATCTTCCTTTGAATCACGACGCTACATTCCTAAAAAAGGTTCACCGTCTCATATTCACCAATGCCATACTAACTCTTTAGGGTATACATTTATTTCAACATCTTAATGTACCCCGACATCTCTTGTAGAACCTCTAATAAAGGAAGATTTATTTGGATCTTGCTCATGTGCTCAAGAAATCGAGCAAACTTCTTGTTCTTCCTACTCTTCTCAAACCATTAAGGATATGGCATAAGAGGAATAAATTCTTTCTCCGAAGGTTTATCCACGGTTACTTCTTGTTCCTTTACTTCCTTTGGTATGACTTCTTCTTCCTCTATGCATGTAACCTTCTTCCTACTTCCTCCATCAGTCTTCTCCTTTTCACCTTCATGTGCCCCTCGCTTCGGTCCTTCATATGAATACCCACTTCTAGTTGTTATGGCTCCACATGCCCCTTCATGAAGATTTTCTTCCTTTCTACTCAATTGATGCACTATACAAGATACTTGTGACTTGATATCTTCCAATAATTCCTCATTTTCCTCACACTTCCGCTCAATTTCTCCCTTTATTTCTGGTATCCTCTCCTTCTCCTCCAAATACAAACTATTCGGTTCATTCCACCAAGATTGTGATGATAAACTCGGCCCTTGCCACGTATTATATGGATACTCCCCACTATATGGCTCATACTCGATCTCTCGATGTCTCCTCCAATTATGGTCCATAGTATAAACATCTCTTCCATACTCATCACCCTTTCTTTCGAGCTCACACATCAACCTTTCCATTTTTTCCTGCATCGAAGCCATTTGATCTTGTAAGGTTTCTATCTCACTCCTTTCTCTCACCGTCTTCACTGCCTTATATTCCATCCTTCCTCTTGGCCATTGACAACTATTAGCAGCTATCCGCTTAATAAAACTCCATGCTTCCTCTTCTTCTAAATCAAGAAACACTCCTCCCGATGATGCATCCCAAAACATTTTCGACTCATAATCCAAACCTCCATAAAATTTACAAATGATTTGACTTCTTGCTATCCCATAACTAGGACATTTCCGAAGAAGCTCACGAAACCGATCCAATGCTTCATAAAGTGGTTCGTCATATCCCTGCCCAAAGGATGTTATGTCGGCTCGCCTCTTCAATGTCAAACCAGGCGAAAAGAATTTGAAAAAAAATTTCTCTCAGAGTTCATCCCATGTAGCAATGTTCAACTTTTCCAACCCCTCAATCTAATTCCATGCTCCATCGCGCAAGGAAAATGAAAACAGCTGCAACCTTATTTGATCTTGGGGAACTTGATTAATTTTTATCGTATCTGTGATCTCCAAGAACCTTGATATGTGGATGTTTGGATCCTCCGTAACATGCCCCCCGAACTGGTTGTTTTGTATCATCTGCACGAGCTGCGGTTTAATCTCAAACTGAGTTGCATTAACTCCCAACCGGAATCCTTCGATTGTCGGTCCCTCTTGCGGTCTAAACAAATTTTGGAGCGGTCCTAGTGGCCCATTTCTCTCGTTCATCATTGCTTTCATAAGTACAAGTTGCCTCTCCAATTCCTCAATTCGAACCGTAGCCTCACCACGGTTTTCCATTTCATACTTAAATTCAATGTTATCTCTCCTTTATCGGAACTTCCTCTCTTCAAGCTCACGAGCTTTGGATCTAGTTATCATATACCACCTACAAAACTTCACAAAAACCAATTACAATACCAACACAATTTCACAAACAAGGTAAGAACAAATATTAAACAAGAACTAAGAAAATTCACACAAACAAATGATCAAACGCTATACAATAGCCATACTTTCAAAAATATCTATAGACCTACTAAAAAGAATTCCCCGGCAACGGTGCCAAAAACTTGATGTCGTGTAAAAACAACACTAATCAAGTTAAATTTTATCAATCCAATGTTCTTTTCAACTTCGTCCTATATAATACTCTTTACTCGTTTCGAATTTTATAGTTGGGAAAAACTTAAGTCGTTGAGTTCTTCTATTAGCTAGGCATAAACATAATCTAAACTAGAGCACATATGAAGTAAACACAATAGCTATCATATTGAATAGAAACTTTTTAAAAGAACCAATCAAACTTTCCAAATGAAGTAGACAAAGTATCAAGTTCAATCGAATGAGATAAGAGTGAGTGTTGTGTGGAGATCCAATGTGTTCAATTTAGATCAAATTGTGATGTAAACTCAATTTAATTCCTATGAGATTAAGCAATCCACTCTAAGGTAGCTAACCCCTTGTCACGGCAAGTTAACCGTAGATGATCCTAGTAATCTCAAACAGTCACGTTATCGATTTCTAGTCCACTCCTTCTAGAACGTAAATTATTGCCCTATGACCTATTTCCGCGCATGAATTGGATTTAGAATCATATGAATTCACACTATTCGCGACGATTCCACCCGCATGTTGGTTGCATTGTTCACGTAAAAAACCACCTACGTTAGCTATTTTTTACACCTAGGTGATTGGGGATAAGATCTAGTGTGATTCAAGCTCTCATAGGAAGGTAAACATTCAACATTCAATCTCAATTTTACACATTATCAATCCAAGCAACACTCACAAGGAATTTAGTTCTCCATACCTTTCAATTTGTTCAATACAAGATAAAATGAAAGACAATCCATTACAAACTTGGAAGGTGAATTGATTTCTTCCCCAATTGTTTCCCTTGCACTTGATCTACCCTTAATCCTCTCTAATCTCCACCAATTTGTTGTAGATCTTCCTCTTGATCCACTTGGATATGGATGGAGAGAGGATGGGAGATGGAATTTTGAAGAATTTCTAAATTGTTCTAATGAAATTTTGGCAAAAGTTCTCAAAAAACTCAAAATTCCCCCATTTATAGACGAGCAAATAGAGCCTCGGATCGCCGTGGATTTCCCGGGATAGCTTTAAAACCAAAAAACCGCCAAGGATCTCGCTCCGGCTCAGCCGAGCCAGATTTGGCTCGGTCAAGCGAGCCCTCTGAACCACGAGCTCGGCCGAGCAAGGCAGTGCTTGGTCGAACCTGCTCTCTGTCCGACATGGCTCGGTTGAGCCAGGCTCGGCTCAACCGAGCCTGCTTTTTGAAATTCGGCCTGCTCCTCTTCTCTGCTCCGCTCGGTTGTTCCTGCTTCCCTTTGACTCTCAGCTCGGGCAATTTTCCTCGAAATTAAGCCGAAAATGTTGTTTTATGCTCAAAACCTAACCTACATCATCTGAAACACAAAAAACACAACAAAAAGAAGACAAAAACATATGATATGAGAGTATAATAGCCACAAACATGCACGCTCACACATCGAAATATAGGTCATTTTAAGCACATATCACAATGCTACATATAGCAACTTCACCGTATGTCAGATGATTGTGAAGAGTGTCTTTCTGAATGGGGAACTGAAAGAAGAGGTATATGTGGAATAGGCACCTGGTTTTGAAGAAGGAAACCAATTTTACAAACTGAGGAAGGCTCTTTATGGTTTGAAGCAAGCACTGAGAGCTTGGTATGAGACATTTTCTCAGTTTATCCACAAGAATGGTTTCTGCAAAGGCAAAATCGACACCACTCTTTTCAGGATTAAGGATGGAGCAGACATCCTCTTGGTGTAGATATATGTCGATGATATCATATTTTGATGCAGAAACTTGAAGATGTATGTAAAGTTTGCCAAACTGATGCAAAACAACTTCAAAATGAGCGTGATGGGCAAACTGACTTATTTCTTAGGTCTTCAAGGCATCCAATCTGAAGGAAGAATCTTCATCAACCAGAAGAAGTATACCAAGGACTTGATCAACAAGTTTCGCCTTGAGAAGACCAAGCCCTTGAGGACTCCAACGAGCCCAAGTGCCCAGATCAACCTTGATGAAGAAGACGAGGCAGTCAACCCAACGACATACAGAGGCATTATTGCATCACTCCTGCACTTAACTGCAAGTAGGCAAGACATCTCTTACTCAGTTGGAGTATGTGCGAGATTTAAAGCTAATCCAAAGAAGTCGCACATGGAAGTTGCCAGAAGAATAGTCAAATACCTCGAAGGAATAGAGTCACTTGATATTTGGTACCCAAAATCTAACGAACTGACTCTCAATGCTTACTCAGATTCAGATTTTGGAGGATGCAAAATTGACAGCAAGAGCACAAACGGAACATGTCAGTTCCTAGGCCACAAGCTTGTCAGCTGGTTCAACAAAAAGCAGCACTCAGTAGCCACGTCTACAACAGAAGAGGAGTATGTTGCTGCAGCAAGCTATTGTGCTCAAGTGCTTTGGATCAAGCAACAAATACTTGACTATGATGTAAAAATTGGGTTCGTTCAAATCTATTGTGATAATATCAGTGCAATGTGTATCACAAAGAACCCAGTTCATCATTCCAGAACAAAGCACATCGACATAAGGCATCACTTCATCAGAGATCATGTCGAGAAATAGAATGTGCCTGTTTATTACATCCAAACTGAAGATCAGATGGCTGATATCTTCACCAAACCTCTCCCAAAGACCAGATTCAAAGAACTCTATATCAAACTTGGTCTATTGGAGATTGATGAAGTCCTTGTTGAACTGACTTGATGAAGAGAAACCAAGTTTTGGTTTTCGTACTTAGAAAATTTCTGAAGGACAGATGCGGAATTAAACTGAGTTCCAACTCTTACTTTAGAAACTGACTCGTAGTCAGTTTGGAATTTCGGAAGGCGGGATTTTGAATTCCAAAGAAAATTGTTGCATTACATCGCTATTAATGCGTATCCTGTATCGATTAATCAAATTTCAACACGTGGCATATTGCTCCAACCCACGTCGCTCCAGTCAAATATAAAATGCGTATCGTGCGGCCATGAATCTCAATCATCGCCGAAGATCACGAATCGAAAGGTCACAAGGTACTCCTACCACTTTCAATTGATCTTTCTTTATGCTAAAAATAGGGTTCTTTTGCCTCCTCCAAGAAAAAAAAATTCTCCAATCCCCATTGTCGAACCCTTCCATTCAAGTTTATACTTCTTCCTCCACCAAAATCTTCCCTTAGATCTGGAAAAATGGTTATAGAGCCCTAACCTCCAGACATCATCTCACCACCCTCTTTGGGTGCGGTCAAAGAGGGGGAAAAGAAGTATGGGAGGCGCAGAAGATATCAGAAGCCTCAGCAGAGCAGCCGCTCATTGTGCCGAAGAGGCACAAAGTCACAGTAGAAGTCTACTGTGAATTCCAAAAAATACTGAAGTCTTAAGATGGCACGAACTGCTCTAGCTGGTGGGAAACTCTTCGCTGCATGATGCGCACAAACTGTTAATCCGTGCATGCACACGGATGAGGATATAAGCTTGGGGGATACAAGACATCATAAGGTATGTTCTTGTCACTGCTGAGGAACTCCATGTCAATATCAATACCAGCAGACCCCTGAAAAGCACAGCTGCAGTAAGTCTGCAATAGGTTTCTTTTTGTTAGTTTATCTCTTTACTTGTCATGAAAAATTATTACAGGGTAAACTGACTTGTTGATGACAATCTCTTTTCGTCCAACAAAGGACTTCATTCATCAAACTTCGAACTTACACATTCCAGTGTAATCTGCAGGCTTCTGACTCTCTCCCCTTCTTAAGATTTAATTGCTCTAAACTGACAAAGAAAATCACTCGAGCAATATCACTCCAAGTTTATAAGGAGAAGATCTTAAGTAAAAAGCCTAAATTGAGGGGGGACTTTTTTGAGTTTATGAGACACATTGTCAAAACTGTAAAAACTCTAAAATTATCCTCACCTCATCGGCTTAGGTTCCAAATGGCTTTGGCCACACCAAAAAGGGGGAAATTGTTAGAATTATTTCTTAGAGAATTCCTTCCTTACTTTATGATGTTTTGGTGGGTCAAAAATTATAATCCATCTTAGTCAGTTTTTCTAGTTTCTAGTGTTCTAATCTTGGAATCCTTGTATAGGATTGAATTGGGTTGTAATAGAACTTAGGCTGAAGACCGAGCAAGGAGAGTGCTCTAGAACTGACTATAAAAATGCCTAGCCTTGACTTAAAACTGTGTTAGAGCACTCAGTTTAAGGTCCTACCATACTGATAAGGAGAAGTTAGTATAAGGGATTTCCCGAACTGACTAAGGGGAAGTAAAGTATGAGGGCATTTTCCAACTGATTAGGAAAATAAAGTATGAGGGCATTTTCCATATTGACTACTGTTAGTCAGTATGAGGGTTTACCATACTGACCCTAGGAAGTCAGTATGAGAGAAAAGTTGTACTGACTTTTAATAGTCAGTATCAGAGGACTCTACCTTTAAAGAATGAGCATTTTGAAGATATCGAAGCTCAGTCAGACTCAGACATTCATATATGCCCAAGTAAGTAAGAGGTTATCCAAAAATTGGGATCCCTCGGGCTGAAAAGAAGTCTTACATAAAGGAATGGACTCAGTCAGACTTAGGCATTCATATATGTCTAAGGCGTGGGCTACGATTGGACAATATAATCCATTAGTCTAAAGTCTGGATTTATGTGCCTAAGGGATAGAAATTCAAATTTCCATAGGTCCTCCTCTATATAAAGGCCAGCCCTTCCAAGCTTAACATGTTACTTGAACATAATTCAAAATCTGATATTCTAAAGAAGACAAGGGCAACAGTTTATGCCATTTTCTTTGGCAAACTCTCTGAGTTTCCGTGTTCTCTAACATGTGACTTAAGTCTTCGACTCAAGCTCCCCATCGTGCTATATTCTCCTAGCACGAGATTGAAGCTTTAAGCCGAGGCTCTTCTTGGTGATTATATCATTCTGAGATATCTTCACAGAAGTCAGTTTCCTAGTCTGGGACTCTGATTCTAACGGGCGTATGCCAGCCACTTGAATTCTGGGAAGAACCTCTAAACATCCAACCATTTTGAGAAGAATTAGTAATCATCAACCCAGTAGGAAGGAGGCTGCGAGGTGCGTTCCCACTTCAACCTAAAGACTGAGTCTACAAGGAGTTCCTAGGCGAGTGCCGCAACTGATCAGAGGACAGAGGAGCCACGAACTGTGTATAGATTGTAGGAGGCTTGTATTTACTTAGTGAATTATCCAAACCTTGGGTCTGAAGAGTGGATGTAGGATATTTAAGTCCGAACCACTATAATTCCCTGTCTGCTGCTTTACTGCTTTCTTTATACTTTCTCTGTTTTTCTGTTTCACAAACTGACTACTGAATTCATTCAATACTTGTCCAAGTATTAAAGCATATAAACTGTGAAACTGACTTAAGATGGAACAAAGACTTAAGTTTAAACTTACTAACACACAAAGCTGACTTTACTATGTTTGAACAAATCAGTATTTGTGCTTATTTTGACTTCTGCTACATACACAAAACCTTCCACTTCACATATTGAACTTTGATTTCTGGACCAGTAGATTTATTTCAATCTTAAAGACTAGAGAATTTTTCTTATTTATAATATAAAGATATTTTCCATATCAATTTTGATATGAATATCTTATATTTAGTGCTTATAGTTCTATTTTTCTCTCTCTTAAAATTATAAATATCATAATTCTCTTAATTTAAAATTATTGTTTAATGTACCAAAATAATATGATTTTATTATTTTTAAACTAAATCTCTATTGCACATGTTTAGTGGGAGTAAATTATGTAACTAATGAAAATTATTAATCTTATGCACAAATCAAATAACTTATGTATTATAATAAAAGTAGAATTATTTTGCTCAAAAATAAAAGTAATACACTATAGTTCCGATTAAAAAATCATCGTAAAATAAAAATTTGTGATTATATGCATAATTATCGTAACAGTTCGTGAATTCTTATATGATGAATGCAGATGCACAATATAATGCTTGAAGTTAAAGTATATAATGCAGACTATGATAGATAAAATACAACATGTATTTTTTAGCGAAATCATCATTCATTATTATATTTGCACTTGTTATGTATTATTTAGTAATAACATATGCATTATATTATGTAATATAATTTTTTTCTAAAATAAAAGTAATGTCATATATAATGCATAAAGTAATATCGTATAATGATAGTAATAATGTTCTAAAATAAGAGTAATACCATATTATAATGCAGGAAGATGTTTGTTAGGTATATAATACATGTTTCCTAGGTATATAATACATGTTTCTTATGCATATAATGCATGTTTGTTAGATATATAATACATGTCGAGGTTGAATATGCAAACCGAATCTTAAATAACTACAAAATAACAAAAATACCCTATAATGCAGGTTTTTTTGTGATAAAATGATTGAAGATTCTGGTAAAATCTTGAGCGTACATTCACATGTTAATGGTGAGGATTAGTTCATATATTCACATGGTAATGGCGGTTCTCACTGGATCGCACCCCTATATAGTAGTGATCATATGCTAAAGTCTTCCCCCATGTTAAATAGGAAAGAATCTGAATCCTTTATATTGTTGATCAAATGGTTATGATAATTCTGGATTTATTAGATAAATAAGGTAATTAGGGTGCATTTAAATCTGAGTAACCGTAGTTATATTTCGTTAGATATAAACATTCTCTCTTCTCATATTTTCTCTCCATACAATAGAATTAAACGATTATATCTTTCTTGATTCAAATCCATTTTTTACGAATCATATAACAAAATAAATGTATTTTACGATGATTCATATATTTTCCATATTGCATATGTTGAATTTAGATGATTCACATGAAAATCTTGATTTTATGTTCTGCTCGTATATGTTCTTCATTATATTCACGTTCAGGATAAAAAATGAAACAATTACGCATAAAAATTGTTCCTAAATATCTCCATTTTTTTGCATCAAATGATGCATTCTTAATTTTATGAATATGCTGTTTTATTCTAAAGTATATACATTTTGTATTCAAATTGACTGCATTTTTTTCACTAATTATATGTTCTACTTTTATGCCCAAAATATTGCATTATTTACATCAAACACATACATATTATGTTTTATGAACTGCACGAAATGAAATTCCTGAATATATATATATATATTTTTTTTTCATTTTTGCCCTTGAATTGTAGATGGTAACACAAATAATGCACTGAAATTGGGATGAATTTAAATTGATCACATGCATTGATTTTTATTTTTAATGATCCAATTTTAATCTTATTTATCACCTGGTAAGATTTTAAAACATTATCACTACTATATATATATATATACACAGAGAGAGAGAGAGAGATTCACTCAAATGCTAAAATTAAAGTTTGTGCTAAATAGGAATGAATCTCAGCTCTTGGATTGATAGCATCAATGGTTGAGATTAAAGAATAAAGATTAAAAAATTAAGCGTAATTTTCGTTCGTGCTTTATTGCTTTATAAATCGTGCTTAATCGAATTAAGCACAATTTATAAAGCAAAAAAGCATAAAATCTGAGGAAATGTTTTAATCTCAACCATTAAATTTTTTAGATGAATGGTGTAGATTCATTCCTATTTAGCACAAACTAAGTTTAGTATGTGAGTCACTCCCTATATATATATATAATATATATATATATACATTCATATATATATATATATAGGGAGTGGATCCCGTGAGAAAATTCTTAACGTGAGAAAGTGAGAAAGATGCTTGATTGCATTCACGACATTGCTTGATTGTATTCAAGTCGTTGCTTGATTACAATGTTGCTTGATCATGGTTTAGTTATTGCTTGATTATTTTGTTGCTTGATTGTGTTTTAGTTGTTGCTTGATTAAATGTCAACCATTGATTTTTTTTAGATCTGATGGACATGATTCATTCTTTTTTCTCACAGGAGGAATTTCTTTTACATGATCCCTCCTCTATATATATATATATATATATATATATATAGTAGTGATCATATGAGACTAGTTTTTAGTATGAGAAATGAGATTAAATCTCAGCCTTTGATTTTGTGATTTCAACGCTCAAGATCTATTTCACTCTGTGTGCAGTTTTCCTTCATTATCCTGCAGTGTTGCAAAATTAAGGTTATTTTTGTAATTTTAGCTTTTTTTAAAATCTGAAATAGTATCCCATCAAATTTTTATTCATTTCTTCGCGCAATTTGATTTCTTCTTCGTTCTTCCTTCGATTTGATTTATATTTATTCTGTCGATTAAATTTTTTTCTTTGTTTCTGGATTTCGCATTCATGTTTGGTCTCGACTTTATTTATTGTGCATGAATATAATTTAAAATAATTTATTTTATTCAAATCGACGTTCATTTTTACTTTTATATTGTGCATCTTTAGTGTTAAATTTATGCATTTTTGTATCTTACAGATTTTTATTCCTTTCTTCGCGCGATTTCATTTCTTCTTCCTTCTTCGTTCGATTTGATTTATATTTCTTCTGTCGATCATATTTTTTTCTTTGTTTCTGGAATTTGCATTTGTGTTCGGCCTCGACTTTGTTAATTGTGCATGAATATAGTTTAAAAAAATTTATTTTATTTAAATCGACGTTCATTTTTACTTTTATATTGTGCATCTTTAGCGTTAAATTTATACATTTTTTGTATCTTACAGGTTAATTTATTCAAAAGTGTATTGATGAGATGAAGCGTTTTAAGGGCAGAGTTTTTAGAATTGTTGATGATGGTATTGAGTTCTATAGGGACTATGCTCGTGTTGCTGCTTTGAAGAAGAAGATGTTTGAAGGTTTTTATGGTCGATCGGTTCCTGAAAATATTGAAGTGTTGCCTCCAATTATTGTGAAAAGCAAAGACAGTGGAAGTCGAATTGCTTCAAGGAATGAGAAAACTCTTAGAATGTTGGATAAACCAATGAGAATGTGTGCAAAATGTAAAAAGTTGACATATTGTGATTCATGGAATTGCGTCAAAGTCATTAAGAATGTAACCAAAAATGCGTGATAGCATTCTTATAGATTCATGTAGGATGGTGAAAAATGAACTTACGACAGTTAATGCGGTGTAATTTTATTTTTTTAATTCCTATTTATGTAAAAATGACATGAATCGAGCTAAAATGAAGTAAATCGGGCTTAAAATGCAAGTTGCTGTTTGTGTTTGAGTATTTTTATAGTTTTAGCCTTTTCTGCAGGATATAGGGGCAAAAATGTTGCGTTTTTCAATTTGCTGAGAATGAATCCTGTTCGTCGATTTGATGAGATGGACGCGCGGCATCTATTCTTATTTCTCATAGTAACTCCTATTCTCACCTGATAACTAATTTACATATATATATATATAGATAGATAGATAGAGAGGTTTGATCATATGAAAATTGTTGTTAATGTGAGAAATGAGAATAAATCTCAATCACCCAATCTTGCATGCCGATAGTCAAGATTAAGAACTTTTCAATCCTTGCAAAAAATTGTCTCATGATTGGCCTCGAGCCAGTCCATTCCAAAGATCACATCGATGTCCTTCATGTCTAGGATATTGAGGTTATATGCACGTACCAAAAAAGATCCTAATTGGACTTCTAAATTCGTGCACACATGCGTAGTCGTAGCTATTCCACCAGTGGGCGTGATTATGTTAAGGTGTTGCTCGGCCTCTAAGACACTAAGTTGTAATTTCTTCACACATTCTTCGGAAATAAAGGAATGTGATGCTCCAGTGTCAAAAAGTATAACAATAGGTAGCTGGTTAATCTGACTTATACGTGCCAGGTTGCCCTGGTTTTCGTTCTCCCTTGGCTTCTCAATGGCATAGACTCTTCCTTGTCTAGCAGGCTGAGGTTCCAGCTGTAGAGTTTGTGCCGGTGGTGGAAGTTGTCTGACCACTTCGGCTTGTTTTAGTCGGTTCCTCTTATTTCGGGGTCGCGCTTTTCCTCGTGCTGCTCTCAGTTGTGTATTGTGGTAGTTTCCCCTTGGTTGATTCTGGGGAGGCTGGATTCTGTTCCTTGACTTACATTGGGAAGAGAAATGTCCCACCTTCCCACACTATAGCAAGTAGCTCTCATAGTAGCAAACTCTCCTTGGTGGCTTCTGCCGCAGCGATTACAGATTCTAGGTGCATTCTGTTGGTTGGTCGGTCGATAAACTGGCCCCTGAAAAGGCTTCTGCTCCGGCTCTGTCCTCGGATTCTCACAAAATTCTTGATTTCCTTGCCATGGTCTCACGAAATTCATGATTTCCTTACCTACTCCCTTTCAGTGCACTGTAGGATCTTGAAGATCCTTTTCATTCCTCGGATCCAGGCTTCAGCCACAGTTGGATCCCCGTTTCCATCAAAAAGAGGTGGGTTCTGGTGGGTGAAGATCTCGTCAATCCGTCTAGGTTCTTAAGGCAGAACTTGCACCTTGGGATTCACTCCCACGAAGGGTTGTCCTTGCTATGGTGGTTGTTCAGCATGGTTCGATGGGGGTCCTTCACGGCCCCTAATGCGTCCTCTACCCCTAGCTGCTCTTGGCAGCATTCTTAAAAAGGATAGGAAATTCTTAGTTCTGAATCATAACATTACAAGGAAGAGGTTACAACATATGATTGATAAGGTATTCGTTCCACCAAGATTCAAATACGACATTAAATCAAATCATCAAAGTTCGTTGATGAGATAACATCAAGCAATTTAGGGCAAATCGGTTGACATGGCTTCTATTCGATAGGAACAAGGATACACTACTACAAAATAAGGTTGTTCCGATAGGGTTACCTATCACAAATAAGAACTATAGTGACACATAATTACTATGTTAACACTATTACATACTGTTGTCCAAAAAAGTGTCACTATAGATTGGAGTCTTATAACAACAGTAGTAGTGTCTAGATAATTAACATATTATGACATATTTACGTGTTGAGAAAATTAATTTAAAATTAAAATATTCCACTGTGAGTAAAAACATTTTACTTCACATACTAATATGTCGGGTTAAATTATTTTTGCTAACACCACATTCTGTAAGTAGAAATACTTATATTTCACATAATAATCTGTTAGGCCAAATTATTTTTGCTGACTGGTCATAATGCGAGTAAAAATACTTTAACATTCTTTGTTTCCTGTCACGAAAAACTAATATGCATGGATAATAAAAATTACATGATGGTGTTAACCATCAAATTCATATTTTATATACTAATAAAAAGTGAATACCTATAAAAAATAATGAATCTAGCAAAGAAATTTTAAATAATATAATAAGAAACTAAACTATTCATTATTCATAAATATATGTAATAATGTATCAAACAAACTTACTAGTTATTCATAAAGGGGAGTACTGAATTGATTATTATAAACCAAATTACTAGCTAAGAACTTCCAAACTTTTTCAATAAAGTATCAAAGCTACTAACAAAACTACGAGCAACTATATTCGTTGCTCTCTCTGCCGTTTTGCAACTATCTTCATCCTTCATCAATGTAAATTGAGATCTACATAGAAAAACAATGATGCAATATTTCAAATCTTTAATATTAACATGAGGACATGATTTAACTAATAAAAAATTTAACTTGTTCTACATATAACAAACAAGACAATAAAACTTCATTTTTTTAAAAAAAAATTAGCTTTGATCCATATATTCAAGTACCTCATTGCCATCTTTGAAATTCCAAACTTGAAACTGCGAGCATCTTGTTTGGCTTGAATGTTAAAACTATCTGGATGAAGAGGAAAAAACTGAGTGCAAGTGTTTAGGAGTTTGAAATATAAATGGCTGAAGTACAATATAATATTAAAAATAAACTACGAAAAAAAAATTTGGATAAACTAGAAAATATTGCATTATGATGTGATTCCATGTTTAACTTATATTAGCGTTAGATCCATTACTATGTATCATGAATGTTCAGTGACTAATGAGACTAGGGTCAAAGACAAACACTACAGTTGACAACTATATTATGAAAATAGTGACCCAAGAACATTAAGTTTTGGTAGGGGAGACTAGTATATGCCTTAACAAATAATATGATCTAACACATTTAAGATATAAGTATTTTCGATGTGTTCTCACTATAGGATATCTACTCTAGGCATCTATTAATTCTTATTATACCAATGTTGCTGTTTGTTTTAAGCATAAATCTAAGAACTTTCACATGAATAAATAAAAAATTACATCGAATTCCACCTTTTCTTTATACATTCGGTCAAGCTCCTGCATCATTCCCCGAACTAAAAGATTAGAAGAGCAAGAAAAAAATGATACAATGGCCTATGGCTGAAGAAAGTGTGCTACAAGAGGACTTCTTGAGACATCAATTTTTACGAGCACATTTGCCATTCAATCTTCCAAACAACACTTACATTGTGATGAATATTGCTTACTTAAGAAAAAAATCAGAAATGCCCTACAACTAGAGAATGAAAATTAGGTCGTGCA
Source organism: Plectranthus barbatus (assembly GCA_026898455.1). Classification (NCBI taxonomy): domain Eukaryota; kingdom Viridiplantae; phylum Streptophyta; class Magnoliopsida; order Lamiales; family Lamiaceae; genus Plectranthus; species Plectranthus barbatus. Next base: position 518,800 of record JAPKLW010000243.1, on the reverse strand, counting down.
CACTAAACAAGTATTTTGCAATTTAAACCAGTACACAAATGAATTTGGTTGCTTTCTGCAGTCTGTTAATCATAACATCACCTATTAATCTTGAACTGCAATAAATTCAGATACTAAAGAGAGCAATAAGAAATAGGAGTGCCTACTATAACAATAACTCTGCCATAATATAAAAAATATCATTCAGTACATAGCATACTATCGAGCTTAAAAATACAAATAACATTAACGAAAAAGTAATTTTTTCCTAATTATTCAACATCTTGAAAGTCTGACACAGGTTTGATCAATGTATCTATCATATCGCCATGAGGCAATTTTGTGCGCGCACAGAGTCTGTAGTGAGGGATATATTGTCAAGGGGTGTAGCAATGATGTAGGAGGGAGAAGCTAAGAATAATTCAGATGCCAAGCAGCTTCTCAGTGTGGATTATGATCCCAATAAGCTAAGATTTGGATAACTACAAGGATAAAAGAATTTAAACTGAAATTATCACTAAGCTAAATGGTAAAAAGCAAGTACACAAATCCTGTGAAAGCATCAGCACGCCAAGAGAGAATATAATAATCAATATCTCAATTGGAAGTAAACACAAAGAGAGAGAAAGCTTATATTGACAAAAATTTGAGTCAATACCCGAACCATAACCCTTTTAATTCCTACCAACAAAAAAAAAATAAAAAAATAAAGCAAAAGTGTCATTCTTGACTCAAACTCAATATCAATATTGCAGGAACGACATACCAATATGAATATCAACTGCAATGGAGGTCGACCTTGATGTCGCGATACGCTCGAGCGATGAGCGACTTCACGGTCTTAACTGACACCATTGTTAGCTAACGCTGCCGACAGGATAATGACGGTACGCGAACGGGAGGATATAGATGATGGCGAGGGGCGAACAACAACAAATCGATAATAGCAAGGGGCGAGGAGAAGGATGAGAGGGCTAATGGCGAGTAGTGAGCAGCTTACTGATAATGGTGATGGAAGAGCAGTATAGCAAATGGCCAGGGGTGAGGGGAAGAGGAACGACAGGGAGCTAGGGTTACACCATTGACCCATCTTCCCCAATTTATTTTATTTTTAAATTCCTTTTTTAGATAAAAAAACTTGTGATTTAAAGAATGGAGGGAAATTATTTACACAAAAAATTGAATAGTTTTCATTATGAAGGAATATTTCTCCTCACACTTAATATTTAGTGACATTTAAAATTCTTTATAAATCTTAATATTATTTGTGAGTTTAAAATAACTATTTAATAAATATTAACATTACTTTTTTCTGACAAGTGTTATGATATATATTATATTACAACAATTTTTTAGGTGTGTGAGGAAAATAGTCTGAGGAAAAGCAAAATTTGTAGTAGTGATAGTAACATAAATTTTTTTATCTTGTCGATAAAAAAATACCCTTCTACAAGGTCACAAATACCGAAACTCTAAAATAAGTAGTCAAGCTCGTAGAGTTAAATGAGATTATATATATATATATATATATATATATATATATATATGCCGAGGTAGGGTGGTACATACAAAATTGGCCCCAAACACGGGTGCCTGCCAAATACATTTTTACCAAGCTATGGATTAGATAAACTATACGAATCAGGGGTAATCAAATCAAAATCGTCCGTCCCCAGACACCCCTTATCATCCTAACTACTAACAGGGTTAGGAGTACAATAGATTGAAAACGGAATACATAAAAGACTAGTTAATACATATGCATCAAACTAAGCTAGGGGCTTTAAAGCTCCTCGATTGGTACAATACGAGAATCATTCTTTGCAATGTCAGGAGTCCCTGGTACTGGAACGTCCATGAATTCCTCAACAACGTACTCAACAAACTCCTCCTCGAAGGCCCACATCGCGTCAGGTATGGAATTCTCTATGACGTCGTCCGGTATCCAGTTCACTGGCTCGATATGCACCACCCAGTGCATGACGATTGGATCGTACTGGGGAAAAATAGGATCGGTGGTGACTGGTACTTCTTCCTCGTCGTTGTCCAATAAAATGTTCGGCGCCTGGACACATTTGGGCTCGTACGGGTGTGCTCCCACTGCTAGGACAGTGGTCCGGTACCTCTCTAGAATCATCTGGCATATTACATCCATGTCATCGTCTTGAACTCTCGTGCCTGGCCTCCCAATCCGAAGTTGTACGTACTGACGCGATGTCCATTCACTCCACTCTGCCGACAGACAAGTGCATAACTGGATGATAGCATGATTCGCCCCAATATGAGCAGGAAATTGAGCATCCTTCCAACATCCATAAGACCGGAACAAGAATAATAGGATGGACTCTCCCTTACGCATCAGGCAGGTCCAATAGCTTATCCTAATCTCCAAATTTGCATCTCCCATATAAGTCTCGCTAAGCTAAAATTGTAACGTTATCGGAGATCTTTGACCTACACGATATTTGATAAGTGTTTCATTATTCTTTTCGACATGCTTCCTATAGCATCTAAGTTCACAACAAAAGGCCTCAAACAAGTGCTTTAAAACACATAATCACATAATAAATTCAATCAAATTAAAGATCTTGAAAAATCTTTCCCTTTAAATGTTTAACTCCCTTGGGAAAGGGTTATTTTAAAATTTCCCATGCTGTTAAGATTTTCATGCAAACTGAAAATAAGCTTACGCAATTAAAAACTCTTCTTTCTTCTGACGCAGTGACGGGCACAAGTGTTTGCTCCTCATCTCAATTAAAAACCTTAAAAGGTTTAATCATATCAAAAGATCATAATGGAATTATTTATCTTCAGGGATTGATTTCAGTAACAACTCTTAGAGTTGATATGAAGTTTTCTAGGATTGACTATTCATGATCAAGAAAGAATCATTGCTATTTTAGAGGTCTCGAAGTAAAGAGATCCTCGAATAAGAGTGAAGGCATAGTGAAAGTTAAATGAATTGAAGAAAGTAGAACGACAGCGTGGCTCTCATACCACTTTGTCATGCCCCAATATAAATAAATGATAATTCATGAGGCGTATCGGGAAGAAATACGTGACAGGTGTGTTTGGAAAATGATAATAGGAACATAGAATAGAGTTTTGCTAGCAGCGGAAAGTTAAGAGGGAAACACATATGAAGATGCATTTTCCAATTCTATCTATTACAAAAGGTGAGGTTTCTTGCCAAGCAAACACGTCTGCCTTCGTCACCCCCATCAACCTGCACATTTTAGAAATAATATACAGGGTTGAGTACTTGAAGGTACCCAGTGGACACATGCTCAAAAAAATAACAGTTGACTTTATGTCATGCCTTTATATTACGGCCACGCACTGAGTTTTACTTTGGAAAGATTCTCCCATCGTGCCAAAAACCATTTATTTTTCTGATTGCGCAATCTTTATCATTTCACATGTTATACTATATGCAAACAAGTGTGATCCGGGAGGTGGCCACCTTCACCGGTCACAATGCACATTCACGATAAGGCACTACCTTAACATGTCGGCATCACAGTGCACTAATCACTGGCATCTTTTTCACAACCAAAATACGATCGTTACAATTAAACATGCACACTATTGCGTACCATGTTTTCCCTAAGTGGAGATCCTCCAACTTAGAGGACACATAGATAAGCATGAAACATTTAGGCAATGACATAAGTTTTAAAATATAAATATGCTTTTCATTTCATCATTTGAGCTCGAAGCTTGAAATCAAACAGATATTAGTTTTTATTTTTTATTGAAAATAGTGCCCACCTTTAGTAGGTGCGGTGCGTTCCTTTTATGTTGCGTTGAATCGACCTTCAGGATTTCCTAAGGAAATTAACAAGCTCAATAAGACAACTGGTATTTCATACCGAATGAGAACTTGTACCATTATTACTATTATTATTCGAGTCGAGTCTTCGGGACTTTGGAGCCTTGATTAAAGAGTGTTTATTGGCTCGAGTACGATTTGTAGAAGTGAAATGGGAAGAATAAATCTTGGATCATGAAGGAAATTAATAAAGTATTCTCAAAGCAAACGAAGTTATTGAAGTCTTTCCATGAATGCATCATATGTGATTGTGGTTCAAAACAAAAGGTGTAAGTCTAATTAAGGCGGCTCACAAATGGCTATATTTAGCTCAAACAAACAAGGTTTAGTGTTGATTTTGTAGGGTTTGAGTTTACGATGGACAACACGAGTTGCCATTAAAGAATTTCTTGTCAAGGATCGTTCTTAGGATACGAGGAACAAATTTCAATTAAATAAACCATGCGATCCTATGCATGCTCCTACAAAATTAATTGCAGAGGATGGATTTAGAGAATACATGATTTCACTGTTTGATCTACAGATCTAGATTGGAGCCAATAACGATGAAATAGATCTGGATCTGAATCTGAACACCGGAGATAAACAATTGTTCCTACAGATCTGATTTTCTGATCTGTTCCCTTGCTCCTTGGAAATCTGGTGAGGATTATCTACCAAGTTGAATCTGAGATCTGGAGAAATCGATCAGTTTCTCCCACAGGATTAGCCACACCGCCGTACTCTCTCAATATACTGAAAAACCCTAGTTTTTACAACTTAATGATCTGATAGATAGATGGCCTATATATAGTGTTAGGGTTTTGAGAAACCCTAACCCTAATGGGTTGTGAGCAATTAATGGGCCAGACCAGGGATCAGATGCAAATAATAAAGTGGGCCCTCTTTATTAATTAATCATTCCTTGTTCAACCCAGAACATAATTAATTAATAAAACATTATTTTAACCTTCACCACGGTAACAATGCTGACTCGCCCCTTTATTACCACGTTATTAGGAACGGGTTGCACCAAACTAACACGATCCACATATTTAAGGTTATAGACATTCATTAATTAATTTGGCTTATGACAATCAGCCACAATTAATTAATCTCTTATTTCCTGAGTAATGCCACTCACTCCATTTCACTTATGCCTGAATTAAATAATTCAACCTGCAGGGTTTAGCATAATGAACCTTGTGAGCTCCTCAGGGAATGTCACCATCCTGAAACGGATATGCTTACCTAAATGTCCAGACTAAGCAGGCCACACACAAATTGCCAACACCCAAAATACGGGTATAAGAGTACATGTAAGACTCGCCACCATGGTAAATCAAAGTGTGGTCAATCTGTGTGTGCCCCTTATCCTTCAGTTAGGTTTAAGATCATAGGAAGTATGTTAGGGATCTGGCTCATTCATATGTCACTGAGAATGGCACATCCCACTGTTGATCCCATCAATACATAACTATTTACCGACACATCAAGTAGCTAGGATAAGCCCACTTATGAGCCGATGTGCCGCGGCTTAGACCGACAGCCTATCCAGGGACTGTCTCAGCTGTGATACTGTTTATATCTCGCTATGTCAAATGATTCATATGATCCTCTGTGATCTCCTACACACCATATGATCATCCCTATAGCGAGATAATATGATATTATGGTTCGTTGTATGTTTGTTTAATCAGATAGCGAGCATTGTTGCAGCAACATATATGAAGAACAGTGTACAAAACACTTAATCATATATGCTTTCAGTATATAATCCCAACAATCTCCCACTTATACTTAAAGCATAATACCATTACTTTACCAAAGTATTAAGTGTGTCTATACTGTCAATCACTCCCACTGCATTCACGTCACCTCTTGTCACGATTTCTCATATGATGTGATCCCACACATCCTATGTGTTTCACCACCTTGTGAGTCTTGGGTTCCATTGAGTTTGTCATTGCACCAACATAGTCACAATTCCTTGTGATTTAATTAGGCAAACTCAGAACACACACCTCTAGAGGATGGCATCGGAGCTATACTGCTTCTTGCGAAGCTAATGAAGCTGATAAAAACTCAGCCTTTATATCGGAATCTGCAACACACTTCTGTGTTAGATCCTATAACTCCTCCTCCAAGGCCAACACATAGTTAGAGGTCGATTTCCTTTCCTTATGATCCTCCTGGATATCCGATGCCATTTAACTCACAAGGCTCATTCATTAACCAATAGGCCTATCCAAAATTGAACTGATATCTGTTTATCATGCTTATAGCATAACAGATATCTAACTTCGTTCATTTACAATATAGAAAGACAACAATCTTTATTGCTGTGAACGACACACCACAAAATCAATTTAAGCGACTTGAGATACCTGTACATCCTTTTCTTGTGACCACACAAGACTTTAATTCAAAAAATGTTCCAAGATCTCATAAGTCCTACTTCTGAAACTGTTCGGATAACCATCCATTATGCCTGACAATATCTCCACACTGTTTCCGAATGTGAAAATACCATCTACATAATGTGCAAGGAAAACCACGCTTTCCCTGACACATAACTGGTACATGAAACTATCATTCTTGATAGACAATATCGAAATGTTGTTACATGACCTGAAGCACCTCTAAGTTCATACTTGAACTACCTTGGCTTCCAGACATGATGCTTTGCCATAACTTATCTGGTTGTTGCATACAGATGTCGTCACCTTTTATCAAGGTACCCGCTTATAAAATACGGATGACGTCATCTATCTTCCAGATATTTAGATTCATACGTGCTGTTATGGTTTAAAGAATTCGAATGGGTTTAACAGTTGCAACCAGTGAGAAAGTCCTGTTGTGAAACATACCTTACTCACTAACCTAGATATTCAAATATACTAGGATACCATTCGAGCATTTCTTTCCTTGTGTATCAATCAGTTACTTATAGCTGGAAAGCTATTTGGCAATCACTGATCCCAATACACGACCATAACATTTAGTGATTCATTTATGAATCCATGACTTGACGTCATTAAGCCGCATCGTTTGCGCTTTAAGGGATGAGTACGATGTTGTTCGTTAAGCTGGGAACAAGTCTAGAGACTGTTTTCACGAACCAGTACCATTAAGCCTGTTAAGGCAACCTCCCACTGCAACGATGCTCCTTTTACGTTGTCAGTTAATGGTGCATAAATTTGTGGTTTACCACCTTACACAGGTGACCGTGCAATTGGTACCATACCTTCCAAGGTATGCTCAATATGCCACGAGGTATTTCCTGATGGATTTGAATTGTCTTCTCTAAAACGTTAGAGAACAATCTCACATTTGGATTCATGGTTGCATCCTATACAACTTGCTTGTACTTAGGATACACAAAGCAACCATCTTTTTCGTTTACCTGGAATAGCCCACAAAGCAGACTAGCTTAAATATTTCTTCCAAACAATCAGATTCCTATATCAGCTTAACAGTCGAATTACCCATCATTGCCTTTTTGACAGAGTCAAGGTCTGCCAGGGTATTTGAAACTGATTTAGAAGACACTAGATTAAGCAAACACATAACTGCTTTTGGTGCTCTTCCCAAAAATGAAAATTTGGCAAAGCTGGCATAACTTATAAATTTTTAAAGAATCTTATTTCGTTTTACCTACACTCTCCCAATCGAGGAATAATAGGTGTAGTTAACTGGGATGCAATCCCTTTGCTCTGCTAGATACTGTAAAACCCATCACTTAAGATACACCATTATGAATGAGCCATAATGTTTTTACGGTCTTGTTTAACTTATTCTCTACCTTAGTCTTGAACGCTCTTGGTTAAAACAAGAGACTAAGACTTGTAGTGAACTAGATAAACATATCAAAATCTTAAGTAATTTGTAGTATCAATGCCTGTTAAGGCAACTGCAGAAGTAGACTTAAACCAGCAAAGCAGAGCAAACACGAAATAATCTATAGATTTAATCGCCTATTAAAAGGCATGGTTACCATCTTATACCTCTAAGTAGTTGTCATAAGTACCATTCTTAGGAATAGCTAGATTGAATCCATAATTCCATGAATTCCTTAAAACTACTTAGAATGATGTAACCTATCTCTATAGAGATTCCTTTAAATTGTACCTTAGAAAACTGATAGTTTATGTAATCAAGTAATGAAGAGATAATCATCGATAATAGAAAACACTGTTATTCATTCATGATAGATAAACTCTATCGAATAACTGATAATCCATTACAATAGATGAAAAAATATGTTTATCAAAACCAAAACAACATCTCTTCAGAAGCTTGAATTAAAACAGAGTTTTTAACATAAACTCAAAGTAAAATCTCCATCAGCTGAAGTAGTAACTTCCAGCATCAATCTTGGAGATGGTAATCCCGCCATCTTCAAGCCCTAAGCTTGATTCCCTGCAAAGTGTAGCAAACACGATTAGTGACCTTAGTTACCTCTACCCACTAAGGAGTAGAAAACCGATACTAAACATGTTTCAACAAGCAATGCAAAAGATGACGTACCTTGTCCCTTAGTTACCAAACTTAGACAATTTACTTTCCAGTGACCCTTCTTGCCACACTTGAAACATTTGTCCTTCTTGTTATCTTTCTTTCCTTTGTTCTCTCCTTTACCATTCTTCTTCTTCTTCATGTCATTACGAAACAATTTAGAAGAACTTTTAGCAAGAGATTTGGAATGAACTGATAAGGCAAGACTACTCCCACTGCTTCCGTCATTCCTCTTTTCTTTGACATCACTCTTTCGACTCGGAAGCAAATCAGAGTGACTCACAGAAAAGACTGAAGAAGCTTCTGTTGATACAAGATCCTTGAACAGACTGTGAACAGTATACTCACTCTTATTTTTCTCAACAGAAATTCTGAACTCATCAAATGACTTCGGTAACGTGTTGAGTATCAAGTCAATTTTGACATCATTGTCAATTTGACCACCCATTAATGTGTACTCATCTATGAGTTGGATGAGTGATTCCACATGTTCACGTACCGAACAGTTCTGACCCATCTTCTGTCTCACAATACATTTGATAAGACTGGATCTAGCATGTCCATCGAGTCCGCCATATGCTACGTCAAGACGTCGCATAATGTCACAGGCAAACCATACATCACTATAACGAGGACGCAGTGCATCTGACATACCAGCCAAGATATATTGTCTGGCCATGCCATTCAACCACATCCACATGTGATACTGTGCACGCTCCTCATTGGAAGATGTATCAGTCGGCGAACTCGGACAGGGAGTTTGCAGAACAAACAAATGTCCAAATGAATCCAAGAGCTTGACAATGTCAATTTTCCATCCAGGAAAATTCGGATCAGTCAAGGAATTGTGAACGATAGAATTGATGAGCGATGCAATAATAGACATATCTGGAAACAAATAAGCGAATTAAAGTAAGCACATACTACGAACAATTGAAACAAATATGCATAGAACCTTTAGATAAACAATGCAATTTTCTTCCTCCAATTGCCCAAGCTAATCTACCGCAAGCTGCTTCAGCAGACATTTACGGCAAACGCTCAACCAGACCAAAATAGGTCCTTTAATTTATTAACATGCCAGGTGTCTTAAGCAAAAGAAATTAATATTGGAGATCTTAAGACCATGTTCACCTATCCGGAGCAGAGACATCATTCATGAGTTATACTCCAGGCAACATCTAAGCCAAAATAACCACAAGCCTAACTCCAGATATTAAAAGGCAATTCGACATACGTACTCAACCCATGCTTCCTGCCCTTAACATCCTTTGTTATCTCATTTAGTTTAATCTTAGAGACCAGTGAAAGTTGTCTCAATGCAAGCCGCTTCAGCAGACTTTTGCTTAGAGGCTCCCACTTCTCATCTTAAACTAAATATTTTATTTAGAAACCTCATCGCATTAGAACTTGTAATTTATTTCTAACGCAAGCTGCTTCAGCAGACGTTTACGCTTCGAAATGCCTTACTTCTAATGAGAGGTCGTATTTGTGGAGGTCTAATGATCTTGGTTAGAAAAGAACCAAAATCCAGCTTAGTAATTTTAATTCTAAAGGTTTCATGCGCACATATTATTTTATTTCTCCATAAATTATGTCACACCCAAAATTCCATCATAAATTAATATGATCCCGGAATTTATAGACATAATTTAAAACATAAAATAAATCACATAAGACATGCTCAAAATTAAATTGCAACATGCTTATAACAGTAAATAATTAAAGCAAATAATCATGCTTCCTATTATTTACTAGTGCGCAAATAATAAATAACATCATTACGAGAAATAATTATATAAATAAATAAAATTTCTCGTGGCCCCTCAGATGCGATTACAACTGAAAATAATTAAATCTAACTATTACAAGATTTATTTTTCAGTACAGATCTTCAAACTGGGCCTCCGTTGGACTTGAAATCTGATTTGAATTGCATCAACAACAATTGGGCTTCAAATTAGGGTTTCAGGCCCAAACAACAGCCAAACCGTAATTTTCAGAAATGCGGGCCGCCTCCGGGCTGAGAAGCCCGATTTCCAGCCCGGGCTTGGAAAACCCTAGGGTTTGGAAAACCCTAGTTTCAGCCTTGCAGCCACCACTCTAGCAACCCGAGCAGCCAGCACCATTTCCGACCGCCGCTTGCGGCCGTGCGCCCAGCCCAGCCGCCCTCGCCCCGGCTGCCGCCATCGCCGGCCGACGCTGCAGCAGAACCGCCACCGGCCAAAGACGCGAAGCAGCGCGCACAACAGGGTTGTGCTGCGACATCCGCCGCTGCGTGCATCCGCGCACGGCCTGCTCCGACCTTCTGCCACCTCGCCGCACACCTTTCTCAGCCCTGCCTACACCGTGGAGTCAACGGCCGACGCAGACACGGTCTGGAAATGCGCGTACGCACGCAACAAATGCAGCAGGCGCGCTGCCTGTGCCTGCTACCCTCGACAATGGCGCGCCGTCGCTTGCTATCGTCACACGCCCGCACACAGAGTAGCATCCACCGTCGTCGTCTGCTCGCCTCACCGGAGATACGTGCACAACAACTGGCTGCAGGAGTGCGGCCCAGCCATGCAGGATACCCTAGGGTTTCCTTGGGCCGCCGCCGCACCTTGCAGCGCCGCCGAACGCCGCCCCAGCTGGATCTGGGAGCTCGCCGACCCTGGATCACAATGCTCGCCGGAAATGCAAGTAGCTGCAGCAGCCAGACCAAGGGCGCGGCCCAACCTCAGGGAAAACCCCTGCCGCCGCCACCCACCGCCGCCGTGGTCGCCACCGCCGGTGGCGCAGCCGCCGGCGAGATCTGGTGGGCTGAAACTTAGTCATGTCGCTTCTCTGTTCTTCGTTCTTCAAATCTCGTTCTTCCGGATCTCAATTTCTCCAATTTTACGAATTTGAAATAATAAAGAAAATACAAAAAAATAGATCTAGATCTATTACATGATTTCTTATCAAATCTAACCACGGATTTTCTCGTGGTGAAAAACAGATCCAAAAATGAGAAGGCCACGAGAACAAAAACATCCATGACAATTTAAATCCATCCATGAAAATACATATTTATTTAATTTAAATCTATCCAAGATAGAGCCTAAGAACATGAACCTCGCTTTAATACCAATTGTAGGGTTTGAGTCTACGATGGACAACACGAGTTGCCATTAAAGAATTTCTTGCCAATGATCGTTCTTAGGATACCAGGAACAAATTTCAATTAAATAAACCATGCGATCCTATGCATGCTCCTACAAAATTAATTGCAGGGGATGGATTTAGAGAATACCTGATTTCACCGTTTGATCTACAGATCTAGATCGGAGCCAATAACGATGAAATAGATCTGGATCTAAATCTGAACACTGGCGATGAACAATTGTTCCTACAGATCTGATCTTCAGATCTGTTCCCTTGCTCCTTGGAAATCTGGTGAGGATTATATACCAAGTTGAATCCGAGATCTGGAGAAATCGATCAGTTTCTCCCACAGGATTAGCCGTGCCGCCGTTCTCTCTCAATATAGTGAAAAACCCTAGTTTTTACAACTTAATGATCTGATAGATAGAAAGCTTATATATAGTGTTAGGGTTTTGAGAAACCCTAACCCTAATGGGCTGTGAGCAATTAATGGGCCAGACCAGGGATCATATGCAAATAATAAAATGGGCCCTCTTTATTAATTAATCATTCCTTGTTCAACCCAGAACATAATTAATTAATAAAACATTGTTTTAACCTTCACCACGGTAACAATGCTGACTCGCCCCTTTATTACCACGTTATTAGGAACGGGTTGCACCAAACTAACATGATCCACATAATTAAGATTATAGACATTCATTAATTAATTTGGCTTATGACAATCAACCACAATTAATTAATCTCTTATTTCCTGAGTAATGCCACTCACTCCTTTTCACTTATGCCTGAATTAAATAATTCAACCTGCAGAGTTTAGCATAATGAACCTTGTGAGCTCCTTAGGGAATGTCACCATCCTGAAATGGATATGCTTACCTAAACGTCCAGACTAAGCAGGCCACACACAAATTGCCAACACCCAAAATACAGGTATTAGAGTACATGTAAGACTTGCCACCATGGTAAATCAAAGTGTGGTCAATCTGTGTGTGCCCCTTATCCTTCAATTAGGTTTAAGATCATAGGAAGTATGTTAGGGATCTGGCTCATTCATATGTCAGTGAGAATGGCACATCCCACTGTTGATCCCATCAATACATAACTATGTACCGACACATCAAGTAGCTAGGATAAGCCCACTTATGAACCGATGTGCCGCAGCTTAGACCGACAGCCTATCCAGGGACCGTCTCAGCTGTGATACTGCTTATATCTTGCTAGGTTAAACGGTTCATATGATCCTCTGTGATCTCCTACACACCGTATGATCATCCCTATAGGCGAGATAATAGGATATTAAGGTTCGTTGTATGTTTGTTTAATCAGATAGGGAGCATTGTTGCAGCAACATATATGAAGACCAGTGTACAAAACACTTAATCATATACGCTTTTAGTATATAAACCCAACACATTTTAAATAACAATTTCTTGGATTCAAGTTGATAGGGCATAGAATAGACTTTTGGGGTGGGTTAAGTGGCTAAAAAGAGGTTTTTGTACCACTGAAAAAGGGTACAAGGATCGAGCTTGGATAACAGTTCGAAATGATGATGTTTTCAAGCAAACAGTTTTGAGTCGACCTCTATATCGGTCGATATGGAATCCAAATCAGTCAATATGTTTCAAGTCGACAGACTGTATTCAAGTCGACTATATTGAAGCGGTTCCACACGGGTGCTTGGTGCATGTTTCGATTAATGGATTGCACAAAAATAAAGCTGGATATCAAGGGTTTTGAATGCTGCCTCCGTTGTCGATCAAAGCAAAGGATCCGACGTCGGTCGATGCTCCCCAAAACGGTCTATAAAGAGCCATTTTGGCTGATTGAAAAAGTGATGTTTGGCTCGACTCGGTTGTTCGGACTAGTTTTAATGATTTTTAATGGTCCTAAATCATTTTTAAATATCTAATAACATGATTAACCATGTCTTAAATAATTTCTCAAGATCAAAGTTACAGAGTTCTCCCAAAAATTTCAAAATCCAAACAATTTCAAATAAGCATGGATTTTATTCTCCAAATTTCCACATCCATGACTACAAAGTCTCAAGTCTCCCAACTATCAACACATCATCATGATTCATAATTATCATACACAATAATATACTTAAATTATCAAAGCAAAGTCTCCAAAATTTAGATCTAAACATGCTTGGTCATTAATCAAATTTTCCCAGCTAGAAACAAACATGTTTTTTATCAACACTTAAATATGCTTCGTCTCTAGTCCAAAACATATATGTTAGGAAATCCTCTTTTATTCTAGTTTCTCTTGAAATACTTAGGTCACAAGAGAACTCACCCATGAAGTTCTTTGATTCCCCTTTCCTTAAGCTTCTTTGGTGGTAGCTTCTAGCCTTCCAACTTGATCACTTTCCATAGTTCATGGAGGAAAAATAAGAGAAGAGGGTGGTGGTGAGTCTCCAAAAAGAGGCAATTTCAAGGTGTTTAAACAAACTTCAAGGGCTTACCTTCAACCTAGAATCGAGTATACGTGTCTTGGAGATGACAATCTTGCCAGGAAGGTAGATTTAGCCTCCAAAGTGATGATCTTGGAAGAAGTCACTCTCTCTCACTCCCTCTCTATCTCTCGATTTTGGATGGAGAAAAGTGGGGAAAATGAATCCTTTTCCTTACTTAAATTTTACAAACTTGGTGGCCAAGTTTTGAAATTTAAATAAATAAATAAAAATAAATAATTAATATGTGGTAATTTATTTTAACCAAAAAGTTGGAAAAAAAATAAACATGGTAGGTAAGTTGTATTGACGTACCGCATTAATTACGGTATGGGAAAAATGTTTAAAAATGTCATTGACGTGACTCTTGTTTTTTCGTGATGTGACACCATCGGTCAATTGAATGTCATTGATATTAAATTTCTATGAAAGCTCGTTACACGATACGAGTCAATCGGATTTAAGTTGTTCTGATATATCTGATAAAATTTGGATATTTAAATAATTGTAGCACGTTTGCTCGCAAATAATTATTGTAGTACGTTTTCATGGATTGCATGGGATCATAAGTACTCTTATAAAAAGTCGGTCATGCATTAAAAGAATAATCGATCAGAAAATGATCAAATTACAATGATAAATTTAGAAATTCATTAAATAAAATAGGGAGCGTTACAAATATTGTCCGTGGAGTAAATGGAATAACTTGAATCATATAGCCTATAAAAACTATATAATTTGTAATTGAATAATATGGACATATATGAAACAATCTGAATTTCGTGATAATATGGATTACCAATAATAACCTAGAAGCAAACAAATGCACCAATTGATCTTTTTTTGATTTGTAGAGAGCCATTCTTGAGATTTTAACTAAAATATAAAATGAAGTAACATAACTAGTGTTGGATTAAAACTAATAACATAACAAAAAATATAAATTTAAATCTAACTTTGTGGACATGAAAACATGTTCAAATTATAAGTTCCAACCAAGACCACAAGAGCAACAATACATATATACTCGGAGATAGAGATAGCACCCTGAATCACATTAACAAAAGCAACATGAATGGATCTAGTCAATTAAGTCATTTTACTATAGTTTGTTGGAGGAATAATAATTAACAAGTGATTCATTTTTGCACAATTTAAATCTAGTCAATATATTAAGAAGGCGTGTTACGTTAATACTCCTAAAATGTTATATTAATATAAACTAAAATTTCACCAACACAAGCAAAACTACCAACAAAAAGAGTAGTTTGTTAACAAATCCAACTATAGCATATAGAAGGGAATAATATCAAAATAAGTTTTAAAAATACCTGCGCCGCAAGTCTGCCCACCATACCACTTATTATATCTTGACCCTTGAATTAGTTACTTGAATTAGAGTAATATGCATTATTTTCAAAAATAATACATAATAACTCATAGCAGGCCACAATAAAGCTTTGATAAAATAAGGTACAAATTCAAACACATAGGAAATATAAAATGATACACATATCAAATGAAAATTACAAGGAATTTTGTCATCAAGCACTATGATAATTAATTCAGATCTAAATCATGTGGTAATAAAAGCTTTCCCCAACACCCTTTCTAGCTTCCAATGATGTCCTTGCATTCGCATAAGTTGCAAATTTGTGATAAGATGCAAACCAATTACCAACTATGCTAAATGAAACAGAGAAATATCGAATAAAAATAAATATGCTATGTTGGTCATGAAATAAAACCAATTGAAATCTGTAAAATCTATATCTTGAAACCAATAAGTAACAATTGCAAAAACACCAAAAGAATCGGCATACACAATGTATTTTTCAACTCTACTTGATGAAGTAAAAAAGAAGAGTGTAGAAATTTTTGAAAAAAATATATAAAACAAAATCAAAGAAAGAAACATGATAAGACTGATAAAAGAAATCCTAGTATTGTTATCTAACCTCTGCTACGTTTTGTGAGGTTCCGCAGAAAAATACCATGGCAATTAGATAGTTTTCATAATACATGTAGGAGGGAAACATGTTTTTACATAACTGTGAAATCTAAAGCAGTACAAGAATTATACACAACCCAAACACAGAATGCCCGATCTCTATAAGTTATTTCGTGTTTGCTCTGGTTTGAGTCTACTTCCGCAGTTGCCTTAACAGGCATTGATAATGTAATCACTTAAGATTTGGATATGTTTATCTAGTTCACTACAAGTCTTAGTCTCTTGCTTTAATCAAGAGCATTCAAGACTAAGGTAGAGAATAAGTTAAACAAGACCGTAAAAATATTATGGTTCATTCATAATGGTGTATCTTAAGTGATGGGTTTTTACAGTATCTGGCAGAGCAAAGGGATTGCATCCCAATTAACTACGCCTATTATCCCTCGATTGGGATAGTGTAGATAAAACGAAATAAGATTCTTTAAAAGTTTATAAGTTATGCCAGCTTTGCCAAATTTTCGTTTTTAGGAAGAGCGCCAAAAACAGTTGTATGTTTGCTTAATCTAATGTCTTCTAAATCAGTTCCAAATACCCTAGCAGACCTTGACTCTGTCAAAAGGGCAATGATGGGTAATTCGGCTGTTAAGCTGATACAGGAAATTGATTGGTTGGAAGAAAGGCTTAAGCTAGTACTGTTTTGTGGGCTATTCCAAGTAAACGAAAAAGATGGTTGCTTTGTGTATCCTATGTACAAGCAAGTTGTATAGGATAAAACCATGAATCCAAATGTGAGATTGTTCTCTAACGTTTTAGAGAAGACAATTCAAATCCATCAGGAAATACCCCGTGGCATATTGAGCATACCTTGGAAAGGTATGGTACCAATTGCACGGTCACCTGTGTAAGGTGGTAAATCACAAATTAAATGCACCATTAACTGACAACGTAAAAGGAGCATCGTTGCAGTGGGAGGTTGCCTTAACAGGCTCAATGGTACTAGTTCGTGGAAACAGTCTCTGGACTTGTTCCCAGCTTAACGAACAACATCGTACTTATCCCTTAATACGCAATGAAGCTGTTAAGACAAAAGATGCAGTTTAATGACGTCAAGTCATGGATTCAGAAATGAATCAGTAAAGGTTATGGTTGTGTATCAGGATCAGTGATTGCCAAATAGCTTACCAGCTATAGGCAACTGATTGATACACAAGAAAAATGCTCGAATGGTAACCTAGTATATTCGAATGACTAGGTTAGTGAGTAAGGTGTGTTTCACAACAAGACCTTCTCACTGGTTGCAACTATTAAACCCATTCTAATTCTTTTAATCATAACAACACATATGAATCTAAATATCTGGAAGATAGATGACATCATTCGTATTTTATAAGCGGGTACCTTGATAAAAAGTGATGACATCTGTATGCAACAACCAGATAAGTTATGTGCAAAGCATCATGTCTGGAAGCCAAGGTAGTTCAAGTATGAACTTTGAGGAGCTTCAGGTCATGTAACAGACATTTTGATATTGTCTATCGAGAATGATAGTTTCATGTACCAGTTATGTGTCAGCGAAAACGTGTTTTTTCCTTGCACATAATGTAGATGGTATTTTCACAAGAAAAGGATGTTCAGGTATCTCAAGTCGCTTAAATTGATTCTGTGGTGTGTCGTTCATAGCAAGAAAGATTGTTGTCGTTCTATAATGTAAATGAACGAAGTTAGATATCTGTACTGCTATAAGCATGTTAAACAGATATCAGTTCAACTCTGGATAGATACATTGGTTAGTGAATGAGCCTTGTGAGTTGAATTGCATCGGATATCCAGGAGGATCATAAGGAAAGGAAATCGACCTCTAACTATGTGTTGGCCTTGGAGGAGGAGTTATAGGAATTCAACACAGTAGTGTGTTGCGGATTCCGGCATGAAGGCTATGTTTTTGACAGCTTCATTAGCTTCGCAAGAAGTAGTATAACTCCGGTGTTATCCTCTAGAGGTGTGTGATCTGAGTTTGCCTAATAAAATCACAAGTAATTGTGATTGTGTTGGTGCAATGACAAACTCAAGGGAACCCAAGACTCACAAGGTGGTGTAACACATAGGATGTGTGGTATCACATCATACGAGAAATCGTGACAAGAGGCGACGTGAAAGCAGTGGGAGTGATTGATAGTATAAACACACTTAATACTTTGGTAAAGCAATGGTATTATGCTTTAAGTATAAGTGGGAGATTGTTGGGATTATATACTGAAAGCATATATGATTAAGTGTTTTGTACACTAGTCTTTATATATGTTGCTGCAACAATACTCGCTGTCTGATGAAACAAACATACAACGAACCATAATATCCTATTATCTCGCCTATAGGGATGATCATATGGTGTGTAGGAGATCACAGAGGATCATATGAATCATTTGACCTAGCGAGATATAAACAGTATCACAGTTGAGACGGTCCCTGGATAGGCTGTCAGTCTAAGCTGCGGCACATCGGTTCATAAGTGGGCTTATCCTAGCTACTTGATGTGTCGGTACATGGTTATGTATTGATGGGATCAACAGTGGGATGTGCCATTCTCATTGACATATGAATTAGCCAGATCCCTAACATACTTCCTATGATCTTAAACCTAACTGAAGGATAAGGGGCACACACAGATTGACCGCACTTTGATTTACCATGGTGGCGAGTCTTACATGTACTCTTATACCCGTATTTTGGGTGTTGACAATTTGTGTGTGGCCTGCTTAGTCTGGACGTTTAGGTAAGCATATCCGTTTCAGGATGGTGACATTCCCTGAGGATCTCACAAGGTTCATTATGCTAAACCCTAGAGGTTGAATTATTTAATTCAGGCATAAGTGAAAAGGAGTGAGTGGTATTACTCAGGAAATAAGAGATTAATTAATTGTGGCTGATTGTCATAAGCCAAATTAATTAATGAATGTCTAAAACCTTAAATATGTGGATCATGTTAGTTTGGTGCAACCCGTTCCTAATAACGTGGTAATAAAGGGGCGAGTCAGCATTGTTACCGTGGGAGGAACAATAGAGACTTTTCAGTATATTGAAAATAGAGAGAGACGGCGACGGCTGATCTGTGGGAGGAACTGATCGATTCCTCCAGATCTCGGATTTAACTTGGTAGATAATCCTCACCATATTTCCAAGGAGCAAGGGAACAGATCAGAAGATCAGATCTGTAGGAACAACTGTTCATCGCCGGTGTTCAGATTCAGATCCAGATCTATTTCATTGTTATTGGCTCCGATCTAGATCTGTAGATCAAACGGTGAAATCAGGTATTCTCTAAATCCATCCTCTACAATTAATTTTGTAGGAGCATGCATAGGATCGCATGGTTTATTTAATTGAAATTTGTTCCTGATACCCTAAGAACGATCCTTGGCAAGAAATTCATTAATGGCAACTCGTGTTGTCCATCGTAGACTCAAACCCTACAGTTCATTGATGGATAACATAACGAGCATGGACTTGCATCTATGTGATAGCCGTGTGAAGCACACACAATTAACACGTTAAATTTATCAATCCGATCTATTTTCTAATTCGCTCAAGTGGATATCATCTACTCAATTGATAGCCGTGTGAAGCACACACAATTTACCGTCGTTGATTTTCATCTATCTAGGCAATGAATCGTAAACTAAGCTTTAAATTCAAACAATAAATAATTAAAAAAATTGCTAACTTCTCCAATCAAGTAATTCAATCAATGGTTTAAGTAGATTAAGATAACAAATCCGACAATCTTATAAGATAGTGAGTGTTTGTGAACTTCAATTGTTCCAAATTAAACCAAGTTATGTTGCAAACGAATTTTAATTCCTATGAGGTTGAGCAACCGACTCTAATGTCGCTAGTCAATTGCTACGGATAACTAGCGGTAGATGACACTAGGAATTGCAAACAGCTACGTTATTAACTCCAAGGCCACTCCCCATCGACCATCAATTATCGCCCTACAACCCTAGCACCGCACATGGATTGGAACTAGAATTATAAGATTATGCACTTATCACGACGATTTCGTCCGCGTGTTGGCTGCAACATTCACGCCAACTACCTAAAGGCTGACTATTACCTACACCTAATAGGCAAGATGGCTCGCCCGAGCCTTCCTGGAAACTGTCGAGAACATGGGAAACCCGTTCTCGCTTGGCCGAGCCAGAACCGCTTGACCGAGCCTTCTCTCTGTCAGCATGGCTCGGTCGAGCCTGCACTGCTCGACCGAGCGAGCCCTCTGTCCGGCTCAGCTTGGCCGAGCCTGCTTCGCTCGGCCGGGCGAATACTCCAAGCCTCCAAAACTCTCCTTTCGCTCCGCTCGGACGAACCTAACCTCCTTGGACTTCAAACTCGGACGATTTTCCTCCAAAACTCCACCAAATATGCCATATTATGCTCAAAACACATCCTACAACATTTCAAACACGAAAACACGTAATCAAGACAAAAGAACAACGAAAGCATATGATATGAGGGTAAAATGGCCACAAACATGCACGCTCACACATCGAAAAATAGGTCATTTTACACACATATCATAATCCCCGAAACTTGAACCTTTGATTGTCCTCAATCAAAACAAAGTAAAGCAATCAATAAACCTCATCAAACAACCTCATAGCTCATCATAGTCATCTTGGCATGCTCTTATCGAACGAGATTATCACCTAACTTTTTGACACGGTTAATGCTAACGACTTAAACCACTCATCAACATTGGATAAAGAAATGAAAGCACTCCCTTACATATTTAGGGTTTGATGAATTTCACTCATTCACAAGATATCGAGCACAATTTCCATAGTCTTGAAACAATTCTCACCACTATACTACAATGAGTTGGTACCTAAAATAAAAAAGGTCTTTGTTTTTAGTTATAACGTGGCTTACTAAAAGGTAGGTGGTTTTGGGCTAAAGTGACGAACTTCTCCATATCCCAAAACCCCCAAACTTATTCTCTTCAATCCACTTCTAACCTTGAGGATTTTTCATCAAATAACTCTCATATTTTTTTTTCTTTTCTTTCTTTTCTCATTTTACTTTAGCACCATCATTTTTTCGGTGCCTTACTTTTTTCTCTTTTTCTCTTTTCTTTTTCTAAGTACCCAAATTTTTGTTGGTACCCATTTTTCTAGGATTCAAATCAATCCTACACTCAATACTTTTATTGCCTCAACAATCACCACTCAAAGATACCAAATGATTCTCATCCCAACTCTCATATCCGTATTCACCCTCATACACTCATTCCCCCCAAATTTTGTCCTAATAATTTCAAAGAAAATTCTCCATTTAAGCACTATCACGGGAAACAAGGCTATGAAAGCAAAATTATGATATCAACAACCTTATACTCCCGAAGTGAAAGGAAGAACAAAGAATCGATGGCCTAAGATCATTTTTTAGTTACCAAACTCGTGTCCAATATATAGAGAATATATTCAAGTTCTAGATTTTGTGCTCTCAACCTTGCCTCTCACAACCGATCAAAGTATGAATATATCAAGGCTAAAAAACTCTCGGCTTTTGTCAAGTCCTAGGCATTAACCTAGCACAAAACTCGGCAATTCAAAAGTTCAATTCGAGCACGCCTTAACAACTAGATTATGCCCTATCATTGGTCAAAGCAAATTTTAAGCCTTACAAAGTAGATAATGATTCAAATCTCCAATTCTCGTTTGGGTTCATCATACACACACGATAAGCACACAACAACCTAATTAACAATCTACATGCCATGAACAATTGAATTGAAACTAAACGGTAGGAGAAACGATAGAAAGCGTTACCCATCGGTAGACAAGATCAAACCGCTCTCCATTCCTTATTTGCACCTACTACACATCAATACAACACCACCAAACAATTGAGCATAATAAAGCCAAATAAGCTCTCATATCCACCAATCTTTCCACAAACCAATATCTCAAGAAAAATTATAACATTTATCCACTAGCACCACCATTCATACCAAACCATTAAACATATCCACACACCAAAGCCAAATAGAAAGAATTCAACTCAGGCAAGCTTGCGAAATGATTCATCACAACCATTCAATAGAAGTAGAAGCAAATCAAATTTAACATCCAAAATCCACAATCAAACAAAAGTAGATCAATATCATATTACAACCATATCGAATGATCAATGTTATTCAAATTCAACAAACTATTCTAAACTAAGGATAAAGATAGAGATAGGGATAGAAGAGTAAACCAGAGAAGAGCACCGAATATCGACCACTCCCCCCAAACTTAGTCAAGTTAGACTAAGTTTGTAAAAAGGTAAATGGTGCGCTCTCATTCCATGGCATCCGGCTACTGCTGGCGTTAGTCCTCTTCACCCTGTGGTGGCTGAATACTACAACAATGCTGACATGGCATCGGAATCACCTTTTCACACCGATCAACAATTAATATAGACATATCCAGATGAGCTTCAAAATTTATCAACAAGTTGGAATGGTCATGTAGATCATCAATCTCAGTCAACACACGGTTAAGCAGTTCAATTCCCATATCACCAAATTTGTAGAAATAACAATCATCAAACTTAGATGGGACCAAAAAAGCTTTCGTAACCAATGCAGTTGTATTAAAGCTCAAACCCGGAGCAAAAACTCCTGACGCAACAACACCACAAAATTAAAAAATTGGCAACATCAAGCAACCACCACAGATAATTGAATTTGCAGATTTGCTAGCAAGTGTTGTTCCAACTCTCCATTAACCATCCAGTCATCCACCAATGGAGAAATCCAATCCATTGAACAAAGCAAACAAGAATTGAAAATCAGAAATATTAACAGCAACAGATCCATCAAAACCACATGACCACCCCTCTAACATATTGTCGAGATAACGAATGATAGGATTCTTAATCATAAATGACCTACAAGTCTGCACATCAAAATCACCAGAAACACTAACTCCAGAAATTGACTCCCAAAATTCAAGAGGATTAAGCTCATCAAATACACACATAGATTCAACTGAACACCCAAATATCCTATCAATATCTTGTCTCCTCAAAGAAAACTCTTGACCAGCAAGATTAAATTTTACCAAAACTTGAACACCGTTTGCATTCCAAATGACTTGGACAGAGGCCAAGAATTCCCTCGTCAACCTCACATACGTCGACCATCTCCCATAGAGCAATTTCTTCCATCCCATTCAAGTAAGCAAACTCCAAATATCCTTCTTCAAATCCAAAGCTTCCAAAGTGTCTCGGCATAAATATGTAGTTCCAATCACTTGCTTTTGTGTCAACTAAATGTACCGTGCATATTCATCATCATTAAAACCCTCAGGCCTGCAAATGGAAGAAAAAGAAGGAACCCCAATTTCTTGCCTATGAGCCATAAGTAAAATTGAAAGGTGAGATGAGGATACTTCAAAACAATAAGGGTATAGAAGAAAGTTTTAGAAGAGAAATTTCTACCGAGATGCAAATGGGTCGAGCAATTGCTCGTTCGATTTTTTAAATCTGCGTGCGGCTCGGTCGAGCGTGAGATGGCTCGGCCGAACAAAAGGTCTATCAATGCAGGCTGGGCTGGCACGCTTGGGCTCGGTCGAGCATGTCTCGCTCGACCGAGCGAGGCCTCTGTCCGAGGTGTTCGACCCAGCTCGGCCGAGCCTGCACCGCTCGGCCGAGCTACCCCTGCTTTCACTTATTTTTGCCCTCTTTTTTGATATCTTCCCGATCATGTTGCCTTCCATCCTTTCTAACCTTCATACACACATTGTCAAATGAAAGTGTAGCACCACAAACAATTAGGAACCCTTCACAACAACCAACCACATTATTCAACAAAAATCAATAACAAATCATTATTCAAAAATGCAAAGTAAAAAATTTTAACATTGGTTTGCCTCCCAATAAGTGCATGTTTAACGTCGGAAGCTCGACGATCATAACTCATGTCAATCGTGATCAAAAGGTGCTGAACTAGAACTCATAACTCGACTTATTTCCACATGATCCTCCGGGAAAAGAAGCTTCCTTCTTGCATTTCGTGGTGGATCCGTATCCACTCGAGCTTTCTTCATACAATTTTGATCATGTTCCTCTTTATCCCCCGGATATTTGTAGACTTAATTCTCCTCACTCATAAGTTTTAAACCCGGATCAAGCACATCCTTCATCCTTTTCTTTTTTCAAGCTTTCTCAACTTCACTTGCATCCACATTCTTCTGAGGTAGGGAAAACACTACTTCCTTTCCACAACATCGGAAAGTGAGCTCACATTATTTCATGTCAAACAAAGCATCGGCTGTGTGCAAAAACAGCCTCCCAAAGATTAGTTGTATACCCCCTTATTCTTCATATCTACGAAAAGAAAATCACCCGGGAAGGTAAATGTCAAAACTTCCACAAGAACATCTTCAACAACCCCCTTTGGGCAAAATAGAGCATGGTTAGCCAATTGAAAGACTTGGCTTGTAGGTTTTAAGCTTCCAACCTCCAATTCCTTATACAAGTCCCATGAAATAATGTTAACACTCGATCCGGAATCACACAATGCCTTCTCAATACACTTGTCTCCAATCTTACATCCGACTACGAAACCTCCGGGATCCTCTTTCTTACTAGTAATATTCCTTTCTCCAAGCTCACAAGTACCACTATCAAGGATTTCTTCTCCTCCGACAAGTTTGTCAAGCATAGGTACTCTTTCTATTTCCTCCGGTAAAGGCATCTCTACATCTCTCTTCTTAACGTATTCGAAGAAATTCACATCCCCGGTTCTCTCATCATCACTTGCTTCAACCTTCTTAACTTCAACTACCTTTCCTTCATCAATATCTACTTCCAACTCTTCCTCAACCTCAACTATCTCCATCTTAGGAGTCATTACTTCCAAGTTTTCTTCCATTTTACTCTCTCTTTCTACCATGTTACAACCTTTCTTTTGCACCACTTCCATATCACTCGGAAATTTTCCAGCTTGGTGCTTACCACTTAATTGCTTCACAATGGAAGAAATTTGAAGTTGAATTTCAGCAAACATGCCATCATACTTTTCAAATCTCTTATCCATTTCTTCATTAAAATTCCTCCTCGGTTCTTGGTTTGCATACCTACTATTTCCCCAGCATATCCTTGACCACTACTTCCCCCTTCAATTTGTAATGGAGGATTGAGAGCGTTGTTTGAATTAGCATAGGAAAAATTCGGGTGAAATCGGTTGGACGAATTGTAATACATGTTTCCCGGCAGATTATATTGGGGACGAGCATTGAACCCCGTTCTTTGATTCACAAAATTCAAACTCTCCGGATTCGACTCTTCATGCCGAACTACCATCATATCCTCATTTCTATTTCCCGATTTAGACAATGCATCAAGCTTCTTTTGCATGATCGCAATTTGCTCTTTGAATTCTTCACTTTCCTTGGCTTCATTGAACGATTTAACCAATCGATAGTCCTTCCGTTCCTTAGGCCATTGAAAACTATTCTTTGACATCTTCTCAATCGTTCTCCAAGCTTCTTCCTCTTCAAGATCAAGAAATGCTCCTCCCGACGAAGCATCCATCATCACTTTCGTTTCATAGTTTAATCCCCCATAGAATTGGCAAATTTGTTGACTCCGAGAAAGTCCATGTCTTGGGCATTTTCGTAGAAGTTCTCGGAACCAATCCTAAGCTTCATAAAGAGGCTCATCATACCTTTGCCCAAACGATGTGATATCAACCCTTCTCTTCAAAGTCAAACTCGGCGGAAAAAACTTGAATAGAAACTTCTCTCTCAACTCTTCCCAAGTGACAATATTTGATTTGTCCAAACCATCGAACCAATTCCTAGCTCCATCTCTCAAGGAGAATGAGAATAACCGCAGTCGTATTTGATCTTGGGGCACTTTGTTGATCTTTATAGTATCAGTAATCTCCAAAAATCGAGAGATATGTACATTTGGATCCTCGGTTATGTGTCCCTCGAATTGGTTGTTTAGTATCATTTGGACCAACTGTGGCTTTATCTCAAATTGTGTGGCATTTACTCCTAACCAAAAACCTCCCGTAATCGGCTCCCTTTGAGGTCGAAAAAGATTTTGTAATGGTCTCCTCGGACCATTCCTCTCATTGATCATAACTTTCATCAACTCGAGTTGTCTCTCCAACTCTTCAATTCTAACCGTGTCTTCCCCATGGTTAGCCATCTCAAAATCAATTTGAATATGTCCTCTTCCTTCTTGACTTTTCCTTGCCTCAAGCTCTCTAGCCTTTGATCGAGTGATCATAAATAACCTAGGAAAAATCCACAAAACCAATTACACGTAAATAATTCAACAAAAACAACAAACACAAATAACAATCAAAATAATGTTAGTAACACTATTCATACAAGCATTTTCTCAAACACCTAGCATACCATACTTCAACTTTCAATAATTCCACAAAACCTATTAAAAGATTCCCCGACAACGGCGCCAAAAACGTGATAGCCGTGTGAAGCACACACAATTAACACATTAAATTTATCAATCCAATCTCTTTTCTAATTCGCTCAAGTGGATATCATCTACTCAATTGAAGGGTATCAATAGCTAGGTTACTCAAAAGTCATTGATTTTCATCTATCTAGGCAATGAATCGTAAACTAAGTTTTAAATGCAAACAATCAATTATTAAACAAATTGCTAACTTCTCCAATCAAGTAATTCAATCAATGGTTTAGGTAGATTAAGATAACAAATCTTACAATCTTAGAAGATAGTGAGTGTTTGTAAACATCAATTGTTCTGAATTAAACCAAGTTATGTTGCAAACAAATTTTAATTCCTATGAGGTTGAGCAACCGACTCTAATGTCGCTAGTCACTTGCTACGGATAACTAGCGGTTGATGACACTAGGAATTGCAAACAACTACATTATTAACTCCTAGGCCACTCCTAATCGACTGTCAATTAACGCCCTATAACCCTAGCACCGCACATGGATTGGAACTAGAATTATAAGATTATGCACTTATCACGACGATTCCGTCCGCGTGTTGACTGCAACATTCACGCCAACTACCTAAAGGCTGGCTATTACCTACACCTAATAGGCAAGAACAAGCTCAAGTGCAAATCAACCCCTCATAGGAAAGTAAACAAGCATAATCGATTCAATCCATCACAATATCCGTAATACAACACTCACTAATGAAATTAGTTCTCCATACCTTGAGTTAAGTACAAAACAAATTGGAAATTGAAAGAATTCATTACAAAACTTCAAGGTCAACGATTGATCTTCTTCGGTTGTCTTCTTTGAATCCAATCTGCCTCACTTCCTTATTCAATCTTCACCAAATGGATGGAATGTGGCTTGATTCCCCTTGATTTTGGTTGGGGAGATGTTTTGAGATGAATCTAGGGAAAAGTATAGTGGCGGTTATTCTAATTTTGGCCAAAAGTTCTTCAATTAACTGATTTTTCCCCTTTTATAGGTGAGCAAACAGGGCTTCGGATTGCCCGAGCCAACCATGGCTCGCCCGAGCCTTCCTGGAAACTATGGAGAACCTGTGAAACCCGTTCTGGCTCAGCCGAGCCAGAACCGCTTGACCAAGCCTACTCTCTATCAGCATGGCTCGGTCGAGCCTTTCACTGCTCGGCCGAGCGAGCCCTTTGTCCAGCTTAGCTCGGCCGAGCCTGCTTCGCTCAGCCGGGCGACTCCCCCAAGCCTCTGAAACTCTCTTTTTGCTCCGCTCGGACGAACCTAACCTCCTCGGACTTCAAACTCGGACGATTTTCCTCCAAAACTCCACCAAATATGCCATATTATGCTCAAAACACGTCCTACAACATTTCAAACACGAAACCACGAAAACAAGACAAAATAACAACAAAAGCATATGATATGAGGGAAAAATTGCTACAAACTTGCACGCTCACACATCAAAAGATAGGTCATTTTACACACATATCAGTATGATGACATCAACATATAATTCTAAGTCCCAGTCCCAGTGCAAAGAGATAATGCGAGAATGTCCAAAAGAATGTACTAAGAAGTACGGATTTTAAGGATTGGAGATTCCATAATGTCTGCAAACTAAAGACCCTAGTCTAGATACCTCAGACTTACCAGTCCAGGATTCGTCGGATTCATAGACTAACATTCTGACCGAAAGATGAACAATCACTGTCCATGTCAGAAAAAATAGAGTAGGTTCAGAATATCTGAAAAATACCACCTACCCGCCGATTTTAGCAGTCGACAAAGACTTCCGATTGGAGATCATCCAATCTATCTCTAACGGATAATAAATTCAAACCTTCAAATTTTGTCTATACATACAAGAGGAATTAAACAAAAGAAGGTTACGAAAACCAAACACACTTTCGAACTTGCCATTTACGATCAAGCTGATACGCTACTAAATTCTCTAGCCTGTTGGGTTTTGTATACAGAAAATATTTATTACAATTAGTATTCAATTCAACGGTAGTTCCTAACTGTTAAACAAACTTACATGCGAGTAACAATGTTATCCTCTTATCTCACTAATAGGGACGATCATACTGCGTGTTGTAGATCGCAGAAGACAGTATGATGACTTGACGTAGTGAGATATAAATATTATCACAGCCGAGATAGCATACGAGGATAAGTTTATCGGTATAGGCTTCTTCAGTACAGTCGGAAAGAAGTAATTTGTCTTGATTACTTGATGTGCTGGTACGTGCGGTTGCATATTGATTGGACCACAGTGAGATGTATTCTACTATCTGACATCAGAGAATACAAGATCTCGATCTTGATTGAGTCCAAACCCTAACGAAGGTTCAGGGGCATGCACGGGTTGACTGTTTCTTTGACTTGCTATGGTGGAGAGCCTAAGTAACGTGCTCGTATACCCGTATCTTAGGTAACACCAGTTCTTGTATTACAGCCTGAGACTGGATCTAGCTAACCATATCCGAGTAATAGGATGGGGATATTCCCTGAGGAGCTCAATAACATTCATCGTGCTAAAGTCCTGAAGGCTAATTAAGTTCAAGCACGAGTGATAAAGTTTGAGTGGTACTACTCAATAAAATAAGAGATTAATTAATTGTAGATAGAGCTCGTCAGAAGCTCCGATTAATTAATGAATGTCCATTAACCTTAAATATGGGGATTCTTAAGTAAATGCAACCGGTTCTCTTAACGTGGTAATAAAGGGGTAAGTAAGAATTAATTCTATGGTGAAAAAGAATTAATATTAATTAATTAATTGTGTCTTGAGTTGTGGACATGAGAAATAATAAATTCATAGGCCCACTTTATTATTTGCATTAGGTCCCAGGTCTGGCCCAATTAAATATGCTGAATGGAGCCCATTAGGCTTAAAAGGTCTATATATAGACAGATCTCTCTCACAAACCCCAGAACATTCAAATCAGTTTGAAACCCTAGATTGAAGAGAGGGGCAGCGCCTCTAGTGTGTTTGGGAGACGAAGATTTTGACTTTGGCTTTCACGTTCACAGTTCTGTGGAATCCTCACCAGTAGCAGGATTGAACAACATTGGGATACAGATCTGAAGATCTAATCCGGAGAACATATTCTCTCTTCTTTTTCTCTTAATTTAATCTAGAAATTAGATCTATTGCTAATTTCTGTTTTCGCAGATTTAATTAAATCACGTGGTTGAATCAATGGTTTGGAATTCCAACGCGAAAGTTAAGGTAAACTCGATATCCACTGCATTTAATTCATAGGAGCATGCTAGGCCTATTGAATTGTTTAATTGCTTTCAACATCCATGAACGGTCGACTTATTTGGATTTGGCGGTTCGTTTCGCCACGAAATCCCAAGATAGCCAACGTTCGAGGCTCTTAAGCTTTCTGATGGATCGAATCTTAGAGGCCTAATTTCAAAAAATAAATCAGATCTTATTCCAATGAGTGGGAGCCCAGTTGAAAGATCTGTAAAAGAAATCTAATGTGTAATAGATATGATTTATTTTTTAATTTGTATCATGAGGCCACGAGGACATTTTTTATCTGTGTTATTATTGGTTCACGCACGATATATGTGTTTAATTAATGTTGCAACATCCAAGCATGTTGTAGATAATAGGAGCACGTTTAAAGCTTTTATTTACAACTTTAAAGCATTCTTATGTGATTTATTTTATGTTATTAAATTATAACAATAAATTTGGGGTTCATGTTGTCGCGCCCCCAAACCGGGCCTATGCGACAGTCCCACGAGCGAACAATGCACGCTAAGGATTTTAGTGGTTTAATGACAATTTTCGAAGATCATTTAAGTAATAGCGAGTAATAGCGGAAGCAATTTGAAGTTTATCAAAGAACGTGGATTTATTTAAAAAAAAAGAACTTAAATCCAAATGATAAATAAAATACCAAATGTAGCGGAAGTATTATGAAGTATTTATAATTGAAGCGTGGGAAACAATGAAAAATAATGGAGTTTCAAGAAATGACCTCCACGCGGGTCTTATGCTAAGTACGACTTGGATATAACTAATTAACATGAAAAAATGAATGGGTACTATGTATGAAGACATAGTCCTAGTGCCTCGATACCAAATAACAATCAAATCAAATTAGTCACCAAGGATAACATGCCATATGAATCAAAGTAGATCATGCCATAATGGGTTCAACATAAAAAGAAATTCAAGTAATAGCTTCAAATAGGTTTACAATTTCAACAACTTCATGGGATGCAAGTAGACATGCCAAAAGACAATCTTATGCCAAAAAAGGGGAAATCTAGTTTGAGATAACACAAAAGATTACATTAACAATGAGATTTACATCTGATTGTCTTCTTCCCACTTTTACCACTATGCCGCCACCACCGCCATCACCTTGTACCTACATGTGGGAAAAACACACATTGAGGCTGAGTACGGTGTCCTGAAAACAGATTACACATATATGATGACATCACCGTTTCACACAAGCATCATATAAGAGTTTTATTGAAATCAAAGTTATGCATGCTCAAAATAATTTGTACCTCACATGGGAATTCTCACTCATTTTTGTGGTGCAACATAAACGAGCATTTCACATAATTCACATAAAACGCGTGGTACACGCATTTGGGTTGCAACTCCTCCCTCCTCCTTATCTCTCAAACTTATCCCGCCAAGAGGGTGATCGAGCCCTCCTCCTTATCTCACCAGCATGCTGGTGGCATTGGAAAGCACCAAAACAAACTTTTTTCAAAAATCAAAACATTATTTATTTTCATTTTAGAAATTATTTGAAAAAGAAACCCAAAGAAAAATGATAAAGTAGTGCCCACCTTATGGCTTATGCAATAGTTGATCACTTTGTACCACTAGCTGATGCCTCTTGGCCACAATCACTAACATCTAAATTATATCACTTAATTACTAGGTCTGCTTATCAATTTCAAGCATGCTTCTCATATATGTTTAACATATCTAATTCATTTAGCATGCTCCAAGTAATCACCTCTTACATAGGCTCAACATATATTCATGCTTACTAACATTCATTTGACATGTAAGATTGTAAACATCATGCTCTTTTAATGAAATCAACATGCTTGACAATTATGTACCAAATTCTTGAGGCTTTCTTATTTGTTTTAAAGATGTATGCAATAAGACTCTCTAACCAGTTCAAGTCCTATAACTAATTGCATATAATTAATTAATAATTATGAAAAACATTTTTGAAAACATTCATTATTTCTGAAAATCTGGTAATGAAGTTTAAGAAAATAATTGGACGCAATTTAGAAATACTTTATGACATCGAACCTAAAAGACTCCTATATATGCATTCTAGATAATGTCATTTTCAAAATAATGCCGAATGAAATATACAGATAATTAAGACATGATATTTAACATGAAGAAACTAGATTTATTTGTTAGTATTCTCCAATTGACGGTTTATAAAAATAATTTTTCATTAAATAGATATGAGCTGGGGGAGATTTGATTTCCTGAGCTTTCTGCTACGGGTCTGAAAACAAATTATAACTTTAAAAATTTCATTTCGGCCAAAATACACATTATAATGACTTAAAACTTTATATGTAGTCTTTAAGATATTTCTATAACCTATACATAAATTTTGAGATTTTTATGAAATGCCTAAGTGCAGTTTTCGAAACAATTTTCCAAATGCGACACAGAATGACACAAAAATTTTCAGAGTGCATAACTTTTGAACCACATTTAATTTTGATATTAAACCAAAATCAAAATCTTTCAAATACATTCAAGTATAATATATACGAATTTCAGATCAATCGGGTTCCATTTGACCCGTCTACTACAATCAAACTTCTTTGTACATATCACAGTTTACCAACAGCATGCGTATAATATCATATTCTTCACAAATTCGTGGCCAATCTTCCTCCATCAACACATAGCATAATTTTCAGACATCAATCATCATAGATCTCATTTTTATGGCACCTACATTAGTGTATAACATGCTTTCAAGGATTATATCAATAACAAGCAACAACATAATCAATATTGGACATCATTCATGCATAACATCAACCCTTGTTCTTCATATAGCCTCAAATTAGTTATGGGGTTTCTTCATCATACATGCAATCTTATAATCATGCTTAGGAGGATATAAATCTATCCTTCAAATCTCGAAAATGATCTCCTCTTTATAGATCTTGATGCTTTCTTGCTCCTAGCTACTTGTACCCTCTTAGATCTTCAATATACCCCATGGATCTAGAATTTCCAGCCTTGGTCAATTCTTGAAACTTAAAATCTAGGGGAGTTGGTTGGTTCAATAGAGAGAGAAAGGTGTGAGGATGAGTTTGGTGTAATATGGTAGTGATTTGAGGTGGTTTCAGGTTGTTTTTGTGGGTAGAAAGATGGCTGCCATAGAAACTTCAACAATGGAGGTTGGGGGTGTTAAAACTGGTGAGAGGTTGAAGATGAAGTGTGAATGGGGTGAGAGGGAGAGTGGTAGCCGTCCAAGAGAGAGAGAGAGGTGAGGGTTGAGTGTAAAACTAATTTTGCTTGCATGCATTGTCTGAAATTCATCATTATGTCTACATACCTTTCCACATTGACTGATTTGCCCTCAATAATTTAAATGACAATGTAAGACTATTCTTCTAGAAGACCTATGATGGTGAATATCCAACCCATTCACATTTTGGATTTTTCTAGGATTTAATTTAAACGTGAAGAAATTCTTAAACATCAACTATTATATTGGAATCTATATAACTCCCCCATCAAATAGCATAAGGTTGGAATTTATTTAACACCCCTATCTTAAATTAATAGGAACCGAAAATTAATAGAGAAACTTAGTAAAATAATTTTTGGAATATTTCCTCGGAATCAGTCTCGAGTTTATTCACATAAATACACTTATGAGCCTTTAATTATTTAAAGCTAGAGGGCCGAAAATTACATACAATAATTTAGGAATTTTAATTCCGAACTTCGTCTTGGGATTAATTCCAAATAATATTCATATCGATTAAAATATACGATTGGTCCATAAATAAATCTTTATGAGATTTAATTAATATTGCTAGAGTATAATGGACCTAAATTAATATACTTGCTTTTCAAATGGGCTTTTATCATTCTCCTTCAATTGGGCCCATGTATAGAAATAAATAACTAAACAAATAAGTGCACTACCCAATACTCTACTTGAATTAATATTTGGCCCCAAAATAATTTATCTAGTCCATATATTTACAAGGTGGACCAAAATTAACTATACACAATCGATTAATTTATTCGTAGTTTTAATCATCTTTGCGCGTGTTTTAATAATTATTTAGCGTAGAAAATATGACGTGGAAAATGCGGGGTGTTACATCCTTCCCCTCTTACAAAAATTTTCTTCCTGAAAATTGCAATCATCACTCGAACAGTTTCAGGTACATGTTCTTCATGTTGTCTCCTGCTTCCTATGTCGCTTCTTCCGGTTCGTGGTGTTTCTAAAGCACTTTGACTATTGAGATCTACTTCGAGCAAAGCTCTTAAATCGTTCAATCGAGAATCACTCCTAGCATCTCTTAATATTGTAAGTTGGGTCGCACGTTCACTTCATGATGATGGATTACGTGTCTCGAATCGTGGACGTATTTTTTGAAGTTGCGACAAGTGGGAAAACGTTGTGAATATCAATTATCTTAAGCGGTAAAGCTAATTGGTACGCAATAGGACCAACTTTCTCTAAGATTTCGAATGGTCCAATGAATCGCAACTTAAATTTTCTATGCATCCCAAAGTGCATTATTCACTTCGAGGGCGATACTTTCAAAAATACTTTGTTACCGATCTTGGACATCAATTCGCTTTGTCGGGTGTCGGCATACGACTTCTATCAATCTCCAGCTTCTTTTATCGTCATCTTGATTTGTTTGACAGATTGGGTCATACCTTCGATTGCTTTGGGTCCTCATGCTTTTCTTCTGCCTTCTTAATCCCAATAAAGGGGTGATTTATACTTTCTACCGCATAACACTTCGAATGGAATCATTTTAATGATCGATTGGTAGCTATTATTGTAAGCGAATTCGATTAATGGTAACACTTGTTCGCAATTTAACTCTTGGTCTAGCACTATGGCTCTTAGTATATATTCTAGGACTCGAATCGTCCTCTCTAATTGTCCATCAGACTGCGAGTGATTAGTTTTGCTAAAATTTTAGTCGATTTCCCAATTCTCTTTATAATTTGATCTAAAATCTGGATGTGAATCTTGCATCTCTATCAGAGGTAATGAGCTTGAGTATTCCATAAAATTGAATTATTTCTTTCATGTAGATCTGTGCCAACTTTTCAGCTCCAAGTGTTGTGTATCGGTAAGAAATGAGCGCTTTTAGTCAAACTATATACGATTATCAATATGCTCGTATTCTTCCTTTGTGACCTAGGTAAATTCATTACAAGGTCAATGGTTATGTGCAACTTCCAGTCAGGGATTTCCAGCAGTTTTAAATTTCCGCTGCACCACTCAGATGTAGCTTTTTCAACTGCTGACAGGTCATGCAACTCTTGACATATTTGTGTACATCTCATTTCGTTCCTTCCCACTAGAAGGATTGTTTCAAATCTTGATACAATTTGTTACCTCCCCAGTGTGCAACACACGGGGTATCGGGTGCCTCTTTTCAAGAATTCTTTCTTTAGTTCCTCATTCTTTGGAACACAAATTCTGGACTTGAAAAACAAGGCATTATTCGGTTTGTCTATGAAACCTTTTTACTTTCCTAGTCAAACTCTTGTTCGAATCTTCTCAACTTGCTCACTTTGTCGTTGAGCTTCTATGATCCTTTGTCTTAGATTAGAGCCTATCATCATTGTTGCGAGGTTTATTTCTCTTGCATTGCTTGGATATCAATTTTGAGGTTTAGCTTCTTGTACTCCCTTATTGGACTTTTAGTTGCCGTCAAGCACGCTACTTTCACGTAGCCTTTTCGACCTAAGGCGTCAACAACTATGTTGGTTCTTCCCGGATGGTAATGGATGGTTATATCATAATCTTTGACTAATTCTAATCATCTCCTTTGTCTCATGTTCGACTCCTTCTGCTCGAAGAAGTATTTCAAACTGTCATGGTTAGTGTAGATTGCATATTTGGCACCCTATAAGTGGTGTCCCCATATCTTCAGTGCATGTACTACGGTGGCGAGTTCTAGATCATGAGTAGGGTAGTTGAGCTCGTGTGGACATAATTGCTGAGAAGCATGGGCGATCACTCTTCCACCTTGCATTAGCACACATCCTACACCATTCTTCGAATTGTCCATGTAGATCTCAAAGTCTTTCCCATCTACAGGTATGGTTAATATAGGTGCAGTGTTTAGTAGCTCTTTCAACTTTTGAAAGCTTTTCCCACAAGCATTGGTCAACTAGTACTTTGCACTTTTTCTCAGTGGTAAAGTCGTTGGTTTTTGATAAAACGTCCATAATAGCCACCCAATCCTAGGAACTCCATATTTTATTCGGGTTCTTGGGTGACTTTGATTCCTTAACCACTGAGATTTTTGTTGGGATGTACTTTCATCCCTTCTACATAGATGACGTGTCCTAAGTACATTACTTCTTTCAGCCAAAAATCAACATCTGTCTCAACGTCTCTAGGATAATTCTGAGATGCTCTCCATGTTCTTTCTCTCCTTTGGACTAAACCAAAATAATGTCTAAGAATACTACATTGAATCGATTCAAATAAGGGTGGAAGAATTGGTTCATTAAGTGCATGACTAATGCCGGTGCGTTCGTCAATCGAAATGGCATCGCGGTGAACTTGCAGCGTCTGTATCCTGTACAAAGGTTGTTTTGGGATTGTCCTCTTCTTGCATATTCAGCTGATGGTAGCCCGATTTGAGATCAATTTTGAAAGGAAGCCAGTTCTTTTTGGTTGGTTATTCTAGGCAAAGGGTATTTGTTCCTCAATGTTAACTTGTTTAGTTCTTGCTAGTCGATGCATACGCGTAACGATCCGTCATTCTTCGTCGCCAACAATACTGACGCTCCTCCGGGTGGGGCGGTGGATCTTATGAATCTGAGACTAGGAGTCCTTGCCGTTTGAACTTTCAGTTCTCATGGTTGAACTTTTAGTTCTCGCAGTTCTATAGTTGCCTGCCTATAGTGTGTCTTCAATGCGGTTGGGCTTCTTGGTTCTAATTCTACCGTAGATTCTAATTGTCGGTCAGGTGGCATTCCGTATAGCTCTTCTCAAAATATGTCTTCAAATTCTCACACTATCGATACATTCCGAACGTCTTCATATTTTCATTCGCCGCTTTCTAAACAAACTAGGTAGGTGTAGCTCCCTTCTTTCCTTAGTTCTCCAATCGCGTGTAATGCTGATACAATAGGTACTCGTCTCTTCCTAAGAAGACCATCGAATTTGGTGGTTCTTCTACTAGAGTCGTTGAACGAGGCTCTCCTCTCCTTGTAATATATCGCGGCTTACTATTCGGTCAACCAATTTATTCTGGGAATGATGTAGATATTGGCTAGCTCTCCAGCATTCAAATTATCAATGACAATGATGTTCATTCCTAGTTAAGTTTCTAAACGTGCACAAAAATGTGTTATCGGGGAAGGTTTCCGGTGGGGTTACAACATCTTATGTATTATCTTTGGTCTTTCTTTTCAAACTTAACAGCTCTGCGCTTGCTTAAGAGATGAATGAGTGTGAGGTTCAAGTATCGAATAGTATCATGACATGTATATTCAAGATCGTACAAATACCTATGAGGTTTTTCGAGTTCTCTTTCTTCATTCCTTATGTTGTTAAGCAAAATTCTCTTCCTTGACGGTTTGGTTGAGGTGCAGGTTTCTTAGTTTAATTCCACGATGCGTCTTTCCTTGGCAGAGGCGACATGTTTTGTCTATTTCCAGTCTGATTTCCTTGTTGATTCTGGAGATTGCAGGTATAATTAACTTGGTTATCCTATCTGCGGTATTAACAGTGAGCAACAAAGCGTCCTATCTTTCCACATTGACAACAAGTAGTGGCCCTCATTGGACATTCTTTGCCCACATGATTCCTCCCGCAACATCTACAAATAATGGCTATTGAGTGGACAACCCTTGTGTTCTGAGGGCCCTTTGGGTTTGTTGATTTCCAGATGGGTGTCCTTGTTTACTTTGCCATGATCTTTTCTGTGATCGATGGTCCGACCTGAAGTCATGGCGTTGCACCTGGTCAAACCTACACTTTTGATCCTATCGAGGTTGCTAACTAAGAGATTCTTGTGCATTGACATGCTTAGACAATGTTGTCTTAACTGTTAGAGCTCGTCGCAACGCGGCTTTGTAGGTTAGTCCTTCCAAGCAAGCTAGGGTTTTCTGGATTTCATGTCTTAGTCTAGATCAAAATCTCTTGGATATTTTGACATTATTGTCAATCTGGTCGGGTGCATAGCGTGACAGTGCGCAGAATTTGCGGTCATAATCTTTGATTAGCCATTCCTTCTCAAGGTTTAGTATTTATTCATTCTGATGTTTAGTGATTTTTGGATCTCTTCTTTCACGTTCTAATATTTCTCCTGGTATTTGTAAAGATTTCCATGGCTAAAAGATAATACAAAAGTTTACTAATATCATTTGCGATGCGATTGTCGCAGTTTCGGCACCTTAACTTTAAAAATTCATAACTTAGAAATTGTTTATTGGAATCAGGTCAACCTCTTGTAAAACGACCCTCTTTCGATGTACTATCACTTAAATATTTTAATTTTTTATAGGATTTCAGTTGATCAGGTCTGGAATCGGTCAAAATTTGCCTCTAAAATCTCATTTTTCTGTTCCACGCTCGAGATCGGTCGATCCAGGTCTGGGATCGGTCAAAATTTTCCTCTAAAATCTTATTTTTCTGTTCCACGCTCAGGACCAGTCGATCCGGGTCTTGGATTGGTTGAAATTTGCCTCTGAAATCCCAAGTTCCCATCTAGCGACTCGTTTTGGTTGAAATTTCTGAGTCTCGGTCGAGATTTGTCTCTGTCCCACTTAATTTTTTTATCTTCAATATATGGTTGCTCCATGCCTTACTCGTCTACTCTTAGCCAAAATTTAAACCCCAAATCTGAAACATGCATTTTCATTAGCTCCAAAACTTAATTGCCAATGTTAGGAAAATACATTTAGAGTTTCGAGGTGCTCATGTTCTTCTCTAGGTACTCGGTAAACTAAGGGATGAGGCCTTCCATGAATCCCATCTATGACAATGTGACTATACCTTATCATAGCCTTGGGCTAGTCTTTGACCTTCTTCTTATGACCCTAGAGGTAGCATCCCGTACAAGTCGGCTTGTGTCCAGATGTACTCCATGAGTCTATCGTAATCGGCGAACACCAAGTTTTACTTAGGGTGTGCTCTTAGATAAATTGAGGCTCGCTCCTACACCCATGCACACCAAGTGTGAGGAAACACCTCCATTAACCTTATAATAGCTTGTGCATCGTCAATCCTATAGTTTTTGACGACTATCCAATCATTGCAATATTGGTTCACCAAGGCACAAATGGTAGGTATCCTAGTGTAGTCTGCATTAAGGTAATCATCCAATATTATGATTCTACGATTTTTCTTTGCGGACCCTCTTTCCTAATACGTTCCCAACGTCCTGCGATTTAATGCTTAATACGGCTAGTCCTTCGTATTAAAATAATATAAAGTTTAATAATGCAGTAAGAGATTATTAAGCGATTGATGCTTCACATCGAGGTGTAATGGTTCCCACTACATGTACATACATACATATGTGGTTATCCTACGATCCATCACCAAATTATTTCGCGTCATAATATAATTAGCATAACCTATACCTAAAACCTAATCTAAAACTAGCTAACACCAAATTCTTAATTAACTATACCTAGAACTACATCATACTCCTAACAATTTCTAGATATAGTCTAATTCATCATACACTTCACATAATCAAGTAATTATTCAAGATAATCAATTTCGCATGTATTTCATGCAACCGCATCACATCATGTTTTTCATATTTTCAAGTAATCATATCATCATAAGATTCACAATCTCACAATATAACACTTTTATTTTTACTTCAATTGATCAACAAATTCATATATAAATGCATAACATCATTCTTTATTTTTTTTTTGAATCATCCCCATAACATTATCATTATATTCTCATACCTCGTGCTTCATTTCATAATCTCATCATTTCATCATCTCTCTTGGCTAATCTTGCCATCATGTCATCTCATAATCAATATCGCCACAATATCATTTCATGCTCATATTTCACTTCTCAATCAACTCTCTAGCATGCTTTGACTTTAATTCACATATACAAAGTTCAACTAGTGTACCTTGATTGCGGTGATGGTGTGGGGCGTTGTGGGAATCTCGAACTCATAGTTATTTTAGGAGTTAGTTCAAATAATACCAATGGGCAACAAGTTCGAATTTAATCAAGACA
The DNA here is from genome assembly GCA_026898455.1 of Plectranthus barbatus. Lineage (NCBI taxonomy): Eukaryota > Viridiplantae > Streptophyta > Magnoliopsida > Lamiales > Lamiaceae > Plectranthus > Plectranthus barbatus. The sequence continues at coordinate 479,001 of JAPKLW010000243.1, read as the reverse complement.
AGAATATTGTCACACCATGAATGGTAGGTTTTCGAAAATGGCATGATATTTTCAAGGGTTTTCATACTTCCAAAAGAAACAAGGCATGATCTTATGGCATAGAAATGAATATAGGAATGGTGTCAAACAAAAAAATCTCTTTTTGGAATTCCAAGTTGATGAACAACGAAACAAGGACATACTCTATTTCAACTTTCATGATTTAATAAACAACTTCTCATGATAGATTTTCAAGAAATGAAGACTAGAATAATTAGCATTCTTGAAAGAAAAGACCATCAACAATTTATGATATAATGAAAGGCAAGCTTCACTTTAGACATGCTTGAACAAAGAATAACATGTTTGCATTTCCAAATAGCCTAAAGAAGATAAGTAATCAAGTATCATGTTTGATTCGAAAGGAACAATTAAAAATTTAGGTAACGAATGAGAACAAGATACAAATTCGCATGCTTGATGAAACGATACACTCGACAACAAGGAGGTACAAATGCGCATGCTTGATTCCAAACGAAGAAAATGAGAGCAAGTTTCACTTTGCATGCTTGATAAATAGATACAATTCAACAATCAAGGAGACGAACAAAGAAGTACAATTACACATGCTCGATTAGAGGTGAACATTCCAACACTATATAAAAAGGACATGCTTCTTTTGAATTTAGAATAATTGGAAGAAATAATTGAAGCATCATGAAGGATTCTCATCAACAAGGTAAGAAAAAATAGCATTCTTTTTCTAAAAAAAAGGAAACAACCGAATGAATCATTAAGAATTAATACTATTAAGCATGCTTGAACGAAGGAAAGGTCGAAGATAGACTAAGAATGGGCATGCTTAATTTGAAGAAGTCAAGTCAAGGAACGATTCCGAAATACCATTAAGCATATTTGGAAAAAGAACAAGAACAAGCATGTTCATATTCAAGGGAACAAGGATGATAAGTGAGAAGTAAATATACTTGATTAAATACAAATTAACAATCAAGGAAGCAAATGAGAACAAGGTGTAATTACCCATGGTTAAAGAAAATATAATTTATCCACAATCAAGAACGTAACAACAAGGACAAAATCACAATGATGCATGCTTAGTTCAATCAATTATTCCAAGTAAGAGGCAAAGTCAAAGAAACATGGAATAGCAAGTAAGCATGCAAATAATTTGGAGACCTCGATTACAATGAGGTTCCAGTATCGAGCACAATAAAAACCTAAACTTGATACCACCTTCTGTCGCGCCCCCAAACCAGGCCTATGCGACACTCCCACGTGCGAACAATGCACGCTAAAGGTATTAGTGGTTTACTGACAATTTTTGAAGATAATTTAAGTAATAGCAGAAGCAATTTGAAGTTTATCAATGAACATGGATTTATTTTGAAAATAAGAACTTAAATCCAAATGATAAACAAAAAACCAAAAGTAGCGGAAGTATTATGAAGTATTTACAATTGAAGCATGGGTAACAACGAATAATAATGGAGTTTCAAGAAATGACCTCCATGCGGGTGTTACGCCAAGTACGACTTGGATATAACTAATTAACATGAACAAATGAATGGGTACTATGTATGAAGACATTGTCCTAGTGCCTCGATACCAAATGACAATAAAATCAAATTAGTCACCATGCAAAACATGTCATATGAATATAACTAGATCATGTCATTATGGGTTCAACATCCAAAGAAATTCAAGTAATAGGTTCAAATGGGTTTAAAATTTCAACAACTTCATGGGATTCAAGTAGACATGCCAAAAGACAATCTTATGCCCAACAAGGGAAAGGAAATTTGAGATAACACAAAAGATTACATTAACAATGAGATTGACATCTGATTGTCTTCTTCCCACTTTTACCACTACGCCGCCACCACCGCCATCACCTTGTACCTGCATATGGGAAAAACACACAGAGAGGTTGAGTACTCCGTGTACCCAGTGTTCACGATGTCCCAAAAATAGATTACATAGATATGATGACATCACCGTTTCATACAAGCATCACATAAGGGTTTTATTGAAATCAAAATTATGCATGCTCAAAATAATTTTTACCTCACATGGGAATTCCCACTCATTTTTGTGGTGCATCATAAACGATCATTTTACATAATTCACATAAAACGTGCGGTATACACATCAAGGTTACAACTCCTCCCTCCTCCTTATCTCTCCAACTTATCCCGCCAAGAGGGTGATCGAGCCCTCCTCCTTATCTCTCCACCATGCTCGTGGCATTGGAAAGCACCAAAATAAGTTAACGGTGATTCATCTCTTTTCAAAAATCAAAACATCATTTATTTTAATTTTAGAAATCATTTGAAAAAGCAACCAAAAGAAATAGGATAAAGCACCTTATGGTTTATGCAATAGTTGATCACATTGTACCACTAGTTAATGCCTCTTGGCTACAATCACCAACACCTAAATTATAACACTTAATTACTAGGTGTGCTTATCAATTTCATGGATGCTTCTCATATATGTTTAACATATCTAATTCATTTATCATGCTCCAAATAATCACCTCATACATAGGCTCAACAAATATTCATGCTTACAAACATTCATTTGACTTGTAAGCTTGTATGCATCATGCGCTTTTAATTAAATCAACATGCTTGACAATTATGTACCAAATTCTTGTGGCTTTCATATTTGATTTAAATGTGTATGCAATGAGACTCTCTAACATGTTCAAGTCCTATAACTAAGTGCATATAATTTCTGCTACGGGTCTGAAAACAGGGTAAAAATTTAAAATTTCTTCAGCCAAAATACACATGATAATGTCTTAAAAATTACTATAAAGACTTTAAGATGTTTCTAAAACCTGTAATTAAATTTTGAAAATTTTATGAAATGCCTAACTGTACTTTTCGTAAGCATTTTCAAAACGCGACACAGAATGACACAAACATTTGTAGAGTGCATAACTTTCAAACCACATAACATTTTGACATGAAACCAAAACAAAAATCTTCCTCACACATTCCCATACAACATATATAATTTTCAGATCAATCAAGTTCCATTTTACCCATCTGCTACAATCTAACTTCTCTGTACATATCACAGTTCACCAACAACATGCTTTTAATATCAAATTCTTCACAAATTTGTGGCCAATCTTCCTCGATCAACACATAGCATAATTTTCAGACATAAATCATCATAGATCTCGTTCTTATGGCACCTATATTAGTCTATATAATGCTTTCAAGGATTATATCAATAACAAACAACAACATAATCAATATTGGACATCAATCATGCATAACATCAACCCTAGTTCATCATATAGCCTCAAATTTGATATGGGGTTTCTTGATCATACATGTAATCTTATAATAATGATTAGGAGGATCTAAAGAAGGTAAATAAGGGGTTACTTGAGAGGTATAGGTTCAAATTTGGGTTCTATCCTTCAAATCTCGAAAATGGTCTCCTCTTGCTAGATCTCGATGCTTTCTTGCTCCTAGCTCCTTGTACACTCTTAAATCTTCAATATACCTCCATGGATCTAGGACTTCTAGCCTTGGTCGATTCTTGAAACTTAAAATCTAGGGGAGTTTGTCGGTTTAATAGAGAGAGGAAGGTGTGAGGATTAGTTTGGTGTAATATGGTGGTTATTTGAGGTGGTTTATGTGTGTAGAAAGATGGCCGCCATTGAAGCTTCAACAATGGAGGTTGGGGGTGTTCAAAGTGGTGAGAGGTTTTAGATGAAGTGTGATTGATGTGAGAGGGAGAGTGGTAGCCGTCCAGGAGAGAGAGAGAGGTGAGGGTTGAGTGTAAAAACTAATTTTGCTTGCATGCATTGTGTGAAATTCATCATTATGTCTACACACCCTTCCCCATTGACTGATTTGCCCTCAATAATTCAAATGATAAAGTAAGAATATTCTTCTAGAAGACCTATGATGGTAAATATCCAACCCACTAACATTTTGGATTTTTCTAGGTTTTAATTTAAGTGTGGAGAAATTCTTAATCATCAACTATAATGTTGGAATCTATATAATTCCCCCATCAAATAGCATAAGGTTGGAATTTATCAAACACCCTTATCTTAAATTAATAGGAACCGAAAATTAATAGAGAAAATTAGTAAAATAATTTCTGGAATATTTCCTCGGAATCAGCCTCTAGTTTATTCACATATATACATTAATGTGCCTTTAATTATTTTAGGCTAGATGGCCGAAAATTACATACAATAACTTAGGAATTTTAATTCCGAACTTCATATTGGGATTAATTCCAAATAATATTCATATAGATTAAAATATACGATTGTTTCTTAAATAAATCCTCATGAGATTTAATTAATATCGCTAGAGTATAATGGACCTAAATTAATATGCTTGCTTTTCAAATGGGTTTTTATCATTCTCCTTCAAATGGGCCCATGTATAGAAATTAATAAATAAATAAGTGCACTAGCCCAATACTCTACATGAATTAATATTTGGCCCCAAAATTATTTATCTAGTCCATATATTTACAAGATGGCCGAAATTAACTATACGCAATCGATTAGTTTATTCGGAGCTTTAATCATCATTGCGCGTGTTTAAATAGTTATTTAGCGTAGAAAATATGGCATGGAAAATGCGGGGTGTTACACAACATGATAGAATTTTAGTAATGTTATAATTTATGGATACATAAATTAATAAGTGTAATTGAACCTTTTGAAGTTAAAATTACTAAGCCATTTTTATAATATTAAGACCTCCACAAGGCGATCCCTTATTGGAAGTGGGTAATTTATTAGGTAAACGTCTACATGTGAAGCTTGTAGAGAAATAAGGCTCAAGTATAAGAAATTTCAAATGGCTGTTTAGATCTAGAGGGATATCATAAAAGTATATGGGAAGGTGAGACGAACTATCAATTATGGTCTTTTAAGGGACCTTGTTTGCAAGAAGATGACTGAGGGAAGTTTGGTAATTCAACATTTCAAGAGTATGGTCAGACCGAGATTAACATTGTCCTGTACTTTCTCTCTCTCTTTGATACTTTTGATGATTTGTGCACGTCTCTTGCTAGCAGGCGTGAGTTTCCTCTTGTTGAGTTATTCAGGGCACTAATGCAAGAAGAGTCTGAAATCATGGCATTCGAGTTTGCTCAACTTTGTCAGCTTTTGACAAGGCAGTTGCTGAAGCAAAAGAAATGCTAGAATGGTTAGAAGAAGATGATGAGGGAGAAGTCATCACCAGACCATGCAAACGCAAGCGAAGTGAAAAAGTAAATTATCTAGAGCCTGACACGATAAGACAAGTTACGTCATGTGCATTTATAACAAAAACATGTTTAGCATCAATTTCCACCTATTCATTGGTAGTTGACACTGGAGCTACTGATCATGTTTGTTATACTTTGCAGGGGTTCATGCCGATAAGGTAGCTAAAGCATGATGAGGTTACCATCTCAATGGGTAGTAGAGAACGAGTCCCATCAGTAACCATTGGAGATTTTGCTTTATGCTTTCAGAACAATGTTATGATTTTGAGAGATGTTTTATATGTTCCAGTTTTTCGGCTAAACTTAATTTTAGTTTCCAGATTATTTAATGATGGATTTTTAGGTATTTTTGATAGTGGTGTTTCTATCATTAGGAATAACAGTGTTATTTGTAATGGCAAACTGATTGACTCTCTTTATATCATTAATTGTATGCATAAATCTTCCGTGAATGTTGCAAGCTCATCTAATAATAATAATAATAATCATTTAAAGAGAAAGGTTTCTTTCGATGAGGATCAAACATATCTCTGGCACTCAGACTAGGTCACATTTCTAAAGAGGATCAAGAGACTAGCGAATGATGGGCTCTTAGAATCTTTCCAAGTGGTGCTGCATCAAGTTTGTGAATCCTGTATTGAAGGAAAGACGACGACTAGGCCTTTTAAGGTAAGTCAATCTCGAGCAGATGATGTGCTAGAGTTGATCCACTTTGACTTATGTGGACCGATGTCTACGCAAGCTCGTGGTGGTTCTGAGTATTTCGTCACATTCATTGTCAATTACTCAAGGTTTAGATATGTCTATTTACTTCACAACAAGTCTGAATGTTTGGAGAAATTCAAAGAGTTCAGGACAGAAGTAGAAAAGAAGCTAGGCAAGACTATCAAGACTCTATGATCGGATCATGGTGGGAATACCTAAGTAACGAGTTCTTGCAGTACCTATCAGACAATGGGATTACGTCCCTTTGGACTGCACCAGGAACCCCTCAACAAAATGGTGTAGCGGAAAGAAGAAATATGACTCTTTTGGAAATGGTTAGGACCATGATGAGTTATGCAAGCTTGACAATTTTGTTTTGGGGATATGCATTGTAGACAACGACCTATTTGGTTAACCTAGTACCTTCTGAATCAGTTCCTAAAATGTCTCTTGAACTTTTGTATGGGCAAAAGCCAAGTTTAAGCAGAATGAGGGTTTGGGGTTGTCAAGCATATGTGCTGACAAAGGAACCTGATAAGCTAAAAAAGTAGGTGTAAGCTAATGCTGTTTGTAGGACATCCCAGGCTAACGAAGGTGGTCACTTTTATTGTCCTGAGAATCAGAAAGTAATTTTTTGTACCAACACGAGATTCTTGGAGAATGAATATGTAAGAAACCACAGATCCATGAGTGAAATTATTCTCCACGAGCATAGATAAAATGAAGCAATTCCATCATGAAAGCCCAGTGTATTAGTAAATCCACCTGGAATAGGTGAGGAAATACTAACACTGCCATTAATACAAGGTATGGGACCATCGAGTACTGTGTCAACTACAGACACGGCTCAGATGCCTCGTCGCAGTGGGAAGGTTGTTGGGCTACCAAAGAATACATGTTTGTAGGAGAGTCTTCTGACTTTATCTCGGAAAGCGGATTGGATGATACTGATACATGGACATATGACGAGGTAGTATCTGATAATGATACGAACAAATGGCAGATCGCCATAAATTCAGAGATAGAATCAATAACGGCTATGAATGTATATCAAAAAACATATTTGCCAGATGGATATCGAGCCATAGGGTGCAAATAGATATACAAAAGATAGAAAGGAGCGAATGGTGAAACTACAGCTTTCAAAGCAAGGTTTGTGGCTAAGGGTTATAGTCAGAAAGAAGGTATAGACTGTGGAAAGACCTTCTCATCGGTAGTCATGCTTAAATCCTTTCGAATACTCCTAGCCATAGCAGCACATATGGACCTAGAGATCCGGTAGATAGATGTCAAAATTGCGTTTCTAAACGGGTACCTTGAAGAAGCACGAGACATCTATATGCAACAACTAGAAGGATATGTGCCGAAGGGTGAAGAGCATTTGGTCTAGAAGCTCAAGAAGTCATTGTATGGACTCATGCAAGCTTCAAGATCATGGAATATATTTTTTGATGAAGTGATTAAATCATATGGATTTTCAATAAGCTCAAATGAGAGTTGCATGTACAGTCTATGTGCCAACGGAAGTGCGGTGTTCCTTGCACTTTGTGTAGAAGATATTCTCCTAATTGACGATAATGTGGAAGTATTGTCGGGCATAAAGGGGTGGTTATCCGAACCATTTTATATGAAGGACCTTGGGGATGCACAATACATCCAAGGGGTAAAAGTATTGTGGGAGAGCTAGAAAGGATGTTGGCATTGTCCCAAGCTTCATATGTAGATATTGTGATTACCCGTTTGAGCATGCAAACTGCCAAGAAATGTTGACCCTTCAAACATGGTGTACATCTTTCCAAGGATCAGTGTTCGGTTACACAAAAAGAGAAAGATGATATGAGAAACGTGCCATATGCATCGACCGTGGGGAGTCTCATGTATGCAATGCTATATACGAGGTCAAATATCTGCTTTGTTGTAGGAATGGTAGCAAGATATCAGTCTAACCCTGGACAGACGCATTGGACCGTAGTAAAGCACATACTCAAATACTTTGAAAGGATTAGAGACTATTATCTCGTCTATCAGTGTGAGGAGTTATGCCCTGTGGGTTATATTAATTTAGATTTCCAGGCAGACCAAGATGAAAAGAAGTCCACCTCCGGTTATGTCTTGTACAATGGGAGTTGGGGTGATATCATGGAGCAGTGCAAAGCAGAAGTGCATTGGTAACTCCACCATGAAAGTAAAATATGTGGTAGCTTTGTAAACTTCGAAAGAAGAATTATGGTTTCAAAACTTCCTTTTGGAGTTGGAAGTGATTCCTAAGTTGCCCAAGACTATCACGGTGTATTGTGATAATTCGGGAGTTGTGGCTAATTAAAAAGGACCACGATTTCACATAGCAATAAAACACATTGAGAGGAAGTACCATATTATACAAGAAATCGTAGAAAGGGGTGATGTGCTGGTAGAGAAGATTGATACAAAGAATAATCTAGCGCATCCGTTCACAAAAGCTCTGCCTTAGAAGGTCTACGAGATGCATGTACGTAACCTTGGGATGAGGGCAAAGCTAGTCACGTGGAATGATTGATGTAATAATTAGATTAGTTTAGACACGTTATACTCTGGAACTCACCTACATAATGCTTTGAGTATAAGTGAGAGATTGATGGAATTATATACTAAAAACATTATGATTGGTATATTATGTACAAGGTTTATAGATTAATATACTGGAAATCATGAATGTTGTATGATCATATCCTGTCTGAATTAACAAACATGTGTCGCAAACACTCTTATCCTCTTATCTCGTCGATAGGGAGATCATACTGTGTGTAGTAGATCACGGAAGATCGTATGGATCGTCTGACCTAGCGAGATATAAATGATTATCACAGCTGAAACAGTCCCAGGATAGACTGTCGGTATAGACTGCAACATACGCGCTAATAAGCAATTTATCTTTGTTGCTTGGTATTTTGGTGCGGGGGTACACATTGATAGGACCTAATTTAAAGATCAATTCCTTTATTTGACATTAATGGAATTTTGATCTTGATGGCTTGATAAGATCCTAAACCTAGATGAAGGGAAAGAAGTATACACAAATTGTGTGTCACTTTGAGATGCATTGAAAGGCTCTAGTTGAGCTTGTATATCTTTGTTTTGGGTGGTAGCAATTTGTGTATGACTGTTTAGTACTAGAACTAGGTAACCACATTCATTATAGGATGGTGACATTCCCTGAGCAGTTCAAAAGGTTCGTTATGTTAAAGTCCTGCAGGATGATTAAGTTCAAGCATAAGTAAAAAGGGTTGAGTTGATTGACTCAGGAATATAAGATGTTAATTAATTAAATGGCTTGTCAAAGCCTAAATTAATTAACGAATGTCTGTAACCTTAAATGTAAAGATATACCAGTCCTATGCAACCCATTCCTCATCGAGTGGTAGCAAATAGGTAGGACAATTTTGATTCTTTGGTGGCATGAATCAATATTAATTAATTAATTAATTATATTCTAGGTTGAATATGAGAATTAATTAATTTAATATGACTTATTTGATATTTGCCCTCTAGTCCTATGTCTGGCTCATGAAAGCTCAGGCACATCTGGAGATCAGAATTTCCTATTAATAGGCTTCAGTTTCTCATATCACAACACACCACAAGGCATATTGATAGGCATAACAATTATTTTTATTTCCAATTTTCGATCCTGTGTCTATATGGATTTAAGTGATTCAATTCACGGTATTTAAAATCCCTTAAAGACGGTTAAATAGGTTATAATCGGTTGCACCATACATACGCAATCGCACCTATGCAGGCACCCTACGTACCTGAGTACAACCTGTCGATAGATGCGTACAGCCTGGTCATTTCGGTTCTCAAGAAGATGTTGAATGAAGTCAAGTGGCCAAAGAGGATGAAAGTAGACCCAACAACGAGAGATCTGAAAAAATACTACAATTTCCATGGAGACCACAGACACCTAAACGAGGGCTGTCAGGCTCTCAGACTCGAAATAATCAAGCTGCTCAAGAAAGGCTTGGCTTGCTGAAAGAATACCTCACTAACAATTGTAAAAAGACATGGACGAGAGAAGGTCAAGACTAGAAAGGAAGAAGATAAACACAAGTCTCCCGTGCCCGTGAGAACTAAAAATTTCATCATCGGGGGATCCAACAAAAATAGAGTGACCCGCTCCTCAGCAAAGAAAATGTGACGCATAATAAGGGAAGACAACTCCGTCCCAAGAAAGATTCCCGAACATGAACCCATTAAATTCAATAGCGACGAGTCGTCGAGACAACACCACCCACACCACGACGCGCTTGTGATCTCCATGCTGATCTTGAATTGCTTAGTATAAAGAATCCTCGTGGACAAAGATAACTTAGCAAATATCTTGTTTCTAAGGACCCTACGAGATATGAAGATACCTGAAGATAAGATTCTACCAAAAATTATGACCTTGATAGGGTTCAGTGGAGAGAGGCAAGTCACCAAAGCAACAATCACCTTGCAAACTTTCGGCGGGGGTGAGCAGCTCGATATCAACTTCATAGTAGTAGATGTGCTATCCTTCTACAACGTGCTGGTAGGAAGGCCTCGGCTGCACACCTTTAAAGTCGTACCCACTTCCTACCACCAGGTGGTAATGTTTCCCACCCGGTGGGGGATACAAATGATTCAAGGCAAGCAAAAAACCTTGAGAGAATATTATTATTTATTCAAGCTTCAAGTTCGTATGCAACTAGGAATGCTCAGAACCATCCCAACCCAACAAGGCACAAGTTGTGGAAGAACTCGAGGAAGTTAATCTCAGTATGAACCCAAGATAGACCACCTTCATCGGGGCGGACTTAGCACCTAGCATGCGTGAAGACTAATTCAATTCCTCAAGGAAAGGCAGAAAATATTTGCTTGGACACACAACAATCTGACCGGCATAGGCTTGAAGGTCATAACTCACCTATTGCATGCAGACCCCGAATGGCAGCCGATACAACAATGAAGAAGGCGCTTTGCACTTGAAAAGAACGACGCCATCAACGAAGAGGTGCAAAACTCTTGGTTACAAGTGCAGTAAAGGAGGTCAGATACACAACCTGGCTAGCCAACGTGGTAGTTGTTAAAAAGAAAAATGAAAAAATAGGGTGTGCGTGGATTTCTCAGACCTAATGTAGCATGCCCGAATGATCCATACCCTCTTTTGCATTTCAATAGCATCATGAATGCAACATCCGAGCACGAGCTCCTAAGTTTCAAAGATGCGTTTTCAGGTTACCACCAAATAAAGATGCATCCGGATGATCAAGAATAAATGGCATTAATGACGAATAAAGGAATTTACTTCTACAAAGTCATGTCATTCGGCCTAAACACCGTCGGCGCAATGTACCAGCAACTAGTCAACAAAATGTTCGAACCTCTCATTAGCATGACTATGGAAGTATATAGACAACATGCTCGTGAAGTCAAAAGAAGCAACTAGGAATGTCAAACACTTAGCGGAAGCATTCAACATACTTGATAAATACAATATGAAGCTCAACCCGACCAAATGCTTGTTCGGAGTCATATTAGGGAAGTTCCTGGGCTACATCGTAACAAAAAAAGGATTCGAGGCCAACACAATGCAAATTAAAGCCATAACAAACATCACACACCAGCGGAACTCGAAGGAGGTGCAGCGACTCGCAGGGATATAAGCGGCCCTTAGTAGGTTTATCTCAGGGTATTCTGAGAAAGCGCCCAACATCTTCCAAGCATTAAAGATAGGAAAAAATTTTGAGTGGACAGAAGACTGCGCAAGGGCACTTGAAGAACTCAAATACTACTTAACCAATGCCACGCAACTGTCTAAACCTGAAAGTGGAGAGGTATTGCTATTGTACCTAGCTGTGTCGGACAAAGCACTAGGGGTTATCCTCGTCAAAGAAGAGAAGGGCAAGCAGCTACCGGTTGACTATGCAAGAAAGCCCTTAGTAGATGTAGAGACAAGGTACACGACATTGGAAAAACTAACACGGTGGTGACTGCATACCCGTAGATGTTTCTAAGACAAAATCTGATAAAGACAATCAAAATCAAGTTTCTTAGACAAAATCTGTAGATGTTCACACAAGTGTTCCAGATGAAGAGGTCAATACTGCAGTCGTGCTGACCAAAGCCATAGGATATTAGACAATGCACCCAAGCATTGTTCAAGGGGGAACTTTAGAAGATCAAAACAGAGCTCAGTTTGAGGGTCAAACTAGAACTAAGTCTTCAACTCAAACTGACCTCCATGAAGATGAAAGTTCCCATCTTGAAGATGTCTAACCAACTGTGCTTCAAAGAAACGAGAGAAATCAGGATATAGAAGTCATAACTAGAGGAGGAGATCCCAGTCAAAATGACCTATTCCAAGTTCCAGTATCGGGAGCAGACGATACTGAGTATCCTGAAGATTTTATCCAACCCATTGAAGTTACTCAGCTCCAGAAGATGAAATGGTTAAGAAACCACCCTGAGGAAGCCATGCTGGATAGTATCGCCAACTCAGTCCGTACAAGACAAGGAAGTGCTCTACTCACTTGTTTTATATCTCAGGAGTCAGAGCCAACAAAAATTGGAGATTCTCTAAAGTTAATTGACTGGATCAATGCAATGCAAGAAGAGCTTGTTGAGTTCAAGAGAAATGAGGTTTTGTACCTTGTAGATAGACCAACTCATCAGTTAGTTATTGGCACCAAATGGGTCTTCTAGAATAAGAGAGACAAATTTGGGAGCATGGTGAGGAATAAAGCAAAGATGGTAGCAAAAGGATATGCTCAATGTGATGGATGTAAAAAGTGCGTTTGTCGCCTATGCTGCGTACAACAACTTCACAATCTTTCAGATGGATGTGAAAAGTGCGTTTCGGAATGGGGAGCTGAAAGAAGAAGTATATGTGGAACAACCACTGGGGTTTGAAGAAGTAAACCAAGTTTACAAATTGAGGAAGACTCTTTATGGGTTGAAGAATGCACCCAGAGCTTTGTATGAGGCGCTGTCTCAGTTTCTCCTCAAGAATGGTTTTCGGAAAGGAAAAATCGACACCACTATGTGAAGGGTTTTTACGTGAACCGAATCACCAAAACCAAACTGAACCGGATCGATCTATGGATATTGCCCATAATTAAAATTCTCAAAACCCTAGCATGCTCCTATGAATTTAATACATAATTGTGGATTGAGAGATTACCATAATTCTGTAGTGTCTGTACCAATCTTTTGCGTTTGAATTCCAAACTTTAATTAAACCACGCAATACAAATTTATCTGCGGAAGAAGAAATTAGATCTCTAATTTCTAAAATAAATTCGAAACAAAGAAATTGAGAAAGAAGAATTCTGTTCTCCAGATCAGGTCTTCAGATCTGTATCCCTGTGTTAATCAGATCTACTACTAGTGAGGACTCTGTAGAACTGTGGCTTGAGCAGGACCAGAATCGAGATTCTCCTCCCTTTCTCTCCAAAGTCAGCGCCCCACTCTTTCTCTCCTAGGGTTTGTGTTTTTCAACTATGTTATGAACTGACTAGGGTTTCAGAGAGAGAGCTGTCTATATATAGACCTAGAGTTTTATCCCTAATGGGCTCTTTGGGCTCAATTCAGCATATTTATTGGGCCAGACCTGGGACCTAATGCAAATAATAAAGTGTGCCTATAAATTAATTAATTCCCATGTCCACAACCCAAGACACAATTAATTAATTAATATTAATTCTTTTTCACCATAGAATTAATACTGACCTACCCCTTTACTACCACGTTATGAGAAAGGGTTGCATTAATTGAGAATCTCCATATTTAAGGTTACCTGACATCCATTAATTAATCGGAGCCTCTGACAAGCTCTAACTACAATTAATTAATATCTTATAATTCCTGAGTAGTACCACTCAAACCTTATCACTTGTGCCTGAACTTAATCAGCCTGCAGGACTTTGGCACGATGAATGTTATTAAGCTCCTCAGGGAATGGCCCCATCCTATTACTCGGATATGGTTACCTAAGTTCAGTCTCAGGTGGTACTACACGAACTGCTGTTACCCAAGATGCGGATATACGAGAACGTTACTCAGGCTCTCCACCATGGCAAGTCAAAGCAACAGTCAACCCGTGCAAACCCCTGAACCTTCATTAGGGTTTGGACTCAATCAATATAACGAGATCATTTATTCGTTGATGTCAGACAGACGAATATATCTCACTGCGGTCCATCAATACGCCACCTCTGCGTACCAGCATGTCAAGTAACCAAGACAGACTACTTATTCCGACAATGCCGCAGCCATCCGGACAGACGTATCCTCATACGCTGTCTCGCTTGTGATCATGTTTATGTCTTACTAGGTCAAGTGATCATACTGACTTCTGCGATCTACAACACGCCGTATGATCGTCCCTATCGGTGAGACAAGAGGATACCATTGTTCATACATGTACGATTGTTAACAAATAGGAGAAATAAACCATTGTATACTCATTATTATAAATGCTTTCGGTATACAAAACCCATCAATCTCCCACTTATACTCAAAGCATAACTAAGCTATTACAGAGTATACAGTTCGTCTATCTAGTTTGTTGTCTCCTTAACCACTGTCAGTGGTCGGCATCCACCTCAGACCCAACTCACGAATATGTCTTTCGTAAACTTTCTGTGGCAAGCTCTTTGTAAATGGATCAGCAAGATTGTTAGCAGTGTCAATCTTCTTAATCAGCACATCGCCCCTCGATACGATTTCTCGTATGATATGGTACTTTCTCTCTATGTGTTTGCTTGCCCTGTGAGACTGCGGTTCCTTTGAGTTAGCCACTGCACCAGAGTTATCACAATAAATTGTGATGCTCCTCGGCAAACTCGGAATCATGCCCAACTCTAAAAGGTAGTTCCGGAGCAACACCCCCTCTTTCGAGGCGTTGAAGGCGGCGACATATTCCGCCTCCATGGTGGAGTCAGCAATGCATTTCTGTTTTGAGCTCCTCCAAGATACAGCTCCTCCTCCCAGGGTAAACATATATCCTGAGGTCGATTTCTTCTCATCCTGGTCCACTTGGAAATTCGAGTCTGTATAACCCACAGGGCACAGATCCACAATTTGATAAACTAGGCAAAAATTCCTAGTTCTCTTCAAATACTTGAGGATATGCTTTACAGCAGTCCAGTGCGCCTGTCCAGGGTTAGACTGATATCTTGCTACCATGCCAACGACATAACAGATATCTAGCTTGGTACACAGCATTGCATACATGAGACTACCCACTGCCGAAGCATATGGTACAAGATTCATCTCGTCTTTCTCCCGCTGTGTCTGAGGACACTGCCCACTAGAAAGATGAACGCCACGTCTGAAAGGTAGCAAGCCTTTCTTGGCGAGTTGCATGCTGAACCGGGCTATCACAGTATTCACATAGGATGCCTGGGACAAGCTCAACATTCTTATCTTACGATCTCATAAGACCTTGATCCCGAGAATGTAGCCAGCTTCACCCAGATCCTTCATTTGGAACTGTTCGGATAACCAAACCTTGATTTTGTACATCACTCCCTCGTTGTTTCCAAATAGGAGTATGTCATCAACGTATAGTGCAAGGAAGACCACGCTCCCACTGACACAAAGTCGGTAAACACAACTTTCATTTTCCAACTGTGCAAATCCATAGGATTTAATCACATCGTTGAAACGTAAGTTCCACGACCTTGAAGCTTGCTTAAGTCCATACAAGGAGTTCCTAAGCTTCCAGACAAGATGTTCTTTGCCCTTGCTTATGTAACCCTCGGGTTGCAGCATATAGATGTCCCTACCTTCTTAAAGGTAACCGTTTAGAAAAGCAGTTTTGACATCCATCTGCCAGATCTCGAGGTCCATATGCGCAGCTATGGCAAGGAGTATCCGGATGGATTTGAGCATGGCTACGGGTGAAAAGGTTTCGTCATAGTCAATGCCCTCTTTCTGACTATAACCCTTTGCCACCAGCCTGGCCTTGAAAGTCGTGATCTTTCCATCTGCCCCTTTCTTTCTCTTGTATACCCATTCGCACCCTATGGCCCTAAAGCCATTCGGCAAATCAGTTTTCTGGTATACATCCATAGCAGTTATGGATTCTATTTCAGAATCCATGGCGACACGCCATTTGGCAACATCCTTGTCCTGCACTGCCTCTTCGTAAGTCAGTGGGTCAGAGTCCTCATGTCCATCTTCCGGGCTCAAGTCCGAAGACTCACCCACGAACATGTACCTTTCTGGCTCGAAAATAACTCTCCCATTGCGACGAGGCATTGGTGCCGTGTCAGTAGTAGGTGCAGTGACTTGTGATCCTGCACCTTGTACTGAAGAACGTATCTGTGGTGTTGTACCTCTCACAGGTGCACCCACATCTACACGCTCCTCTTCCCTTGGAATTGCATTCTTGTTCTCAATTTCTTGAAGAACGATATCACTCATTGACCTGTGAATACTCACATACTCGTCCTCCAAGAATCTAGCGTTGGTGCTAACAACGACTCTTTGACTCTCAGGACAGTAAAAGTAACCACCTTTCGTTTGCCTGGGATACCCTATGAACAACATTACTTTTGACCTGCTTTCTAACTTATCAGGTTCCTTCGACAGTACGTGTGCCGGACAGCCCCATACTCTAAACTTACACAAACTAGGTTTGCGACCAAGGAAGAGCTCAGAAGGCGTCTTAGGAACTAATTTAGAAGGCACCACATTAAGCACGTATGTTGTTGTCTCCAATGCGTAGCCCCAAAACAAAATTGGTAAGTTTGCATAACTCATCATTGATCTTACCATCTCTAGAAGAGTCCTATTTCTTCTTTCAGCCACACCGTTTTGCTGGGGAGTACCCGGTGCAGTCCACTGGGATGTAATCCCATTTTCTGATAAATATTGCAGGAACTCGTTACCGAGGTATTCGCCACCGCGATCAGATCGCAGTGACTTGATAGTTTTCCCGACCTTGTTTTCTACCTCAGCCTTGAACTCTTTGAATTTCTCAAAGCATTCAGACTTGTAGCAAAGCAGGTAAACGTATCCGTACCTTGAGTAATCATCAAGGAAAGTGATGAAATACTCGTACCCTCCACGAGCCTGTGTGGACATCGGTCCACACAAGTCAGAATGGATCAATTCCAACACTTCCTCTGCTCGAGACTGACTAGCCTTGAAAGGCCTAGTCGACATCTTGCCCTCGATGCAAGATTTGCAGACTTGATAAGGTACAGCCCGGACTAGGTCCAATGTACCGTCATGTGCAAGTCTTTGAATCCGCTTCAAGTTGATGTGACCCAGTCTCAAGTGCCAGAGATATGTAAGATCCCCATCAGAAGAAGTAAGTTTTCTCTTCCTAGGATTATCAATTACGGATGAATTACATGCAATACTTGCGGAAGACTTATGGTTACAGTTAACAACATAGATAGAATTATTCAGCATTCCACGACAGATAACACCATTATTACCAATGATAGAAACACAACTATCAAAAAATAACTGAATATCCATCAACAAAAAGTTTGGAAACTGAAATAAGATTCCGCCGAAAATCCGGCACATACAAAACATCTCTCAATGTTAAAACAGAATCGTCAAAGTACAAGGTGAAATTTCCAATGGCAGCTGCACTCACTTGTGTTGTGTTCCCCATTGAGATGGTAACCTCGTCATTCTTCAGCACCCTCCTCGGTGTGAACCCCTGCAAAATGTAACAAACATGATCAGTAGCTCCAGTATCCACTACCCACGAATGAGTAGAAACCGATGCTAAACATGTTTCCGTTACAAATGCAAATGACGTACCTTGTCCCTTGCTTCCGCATGCCTTCTCACTTGAAGTGACACCAGCCCTCTTCATTTCATTTGACCTCCTCTCACGTGATCTGCGATCAATCATATTCTTGCACACAGTATGAACCACATCTTTCAATGTGCCCAAGTTGTGCTAAAGATCTGATAACTAAGATTCCCATGAAGGTACAAAGGATTGTCCTGCTACTAGATCAGTAAGTAACTCCTTGAAGGAGTACTCACTTCTCTTAGCTACATCCTTCTTAAAGTCATAGAATGAAATCGGTAAGGAGTTCAGGATTATATCGATCCTAGCCCGATCACTGATACATCCACCTCCACGTGTGAATCGTTTCATGGTGTTATCCATGATCATCACATGCAGTGTTACCGAACTGCCATCAACCATTCTCTTACAGACAAGGTCTCTAACGAGATCACAGTTGACAGTTCGTTCCATTTCACCATATGTAGCCACTATGTCCATCCAGATAGTAACAGAGCTACAATAGCCCATGTACTTGAGCTTAAGTTCTCTAGACAGGTTATCTGTGATTAACTTGTAAGTAAAATCCTCAGATGCCACCCAGCTGTCATAGAACTCCTTCTCTTGTCTAGATACTTTATGGTAACGTGGTGCAAGTGGAATCATAGTAAGAACAAACATGTGTTGCTTAGTCAGGAGAATATACTCAATGCAATATCTCCACTCATGGAAGTTCGGACCAGTTAGAGGATTGAGAGCAAGTATATGATCGACAGAAGACATAGACATAACTGAAACAATAAAGATCTTAAATAATAACATATATGTTGAACTTCGAAAACAATTGCATTGAAAACCATTTAATAAATCAAATAAAAATGTTTTCCACTAATTGCCCAAGAGTTCCCACCGCAAGCTACACTCGTAGACGTTTACGATGTCACCCTCAACCAGAACTGCGGGTTTTAAGCCCTAATCCATTTAATTTCACTACCATGTTAGGATGCTTTTGACACTAGAAATTAATAATTAGTGAAAATCTTAGACCAAGCCTTCTCTCAAGAACAAGGATGCAATTCTTGCATTATATTCTAAGATGCTTCTAAGAAATTAACCACAAATCTAAATCCGGCCAAAAGAGACAGTTTAGCATGGCACGTAACCATACCGCATAGCCCTCAAAGCTTTTGTTATCTATAATTTAAATCAATCCTAGAATACTTGTGAAAGAGGTCTAGCAAGCTACACTCGTAGACGTTTACGCAAAGCCCTCCCACTATTCACATGATTTAAATTATTTGTCTAGAAATCCTAATAACCGTACCCATGCACCTCCAGGAACTAGAAAGCTACACTCGTAGACGTTTACTAGAACGAGAGATACACTTACAGCCTAGGACCGCTTTGTGATTTTAATTAAAAAATCTGCTTAGTATTTTTCTTTTAAAAGGTTTCTTTATGCGCACACATAATTTCCTTGTTATTATATTTTCGAAATTTTTGGATGTAATAATACAAGCCCAAAAATTCCCAAAATATAATCCAACAAAAGAAATTAATCACATAAGCATGCTTGAAAAACTGTAAATAATAAAAGCAGTAAAACATGCTTTTCCTATTATCTACACATGCTTAAATAGCGCACATAAATAAATCACATATCATACGAGGACAATTAAGGCAAACAAAAATTCCTCGTGGCCCCAAAAATAAATAGAAAATAAAATCTATCTATTACAATTTGAATTTTGAATTTAATGGATAAATTCAAATCTTCTTAAATCTTCAAGGGCCTCCAAATCTTGATACACAAAATCTTTTGGGATTTAGGCCTTTGTAATCTGATGATTTGCCCTAACCCTAATGCAAACCTAGGGTTTACACAGGATTGCACAAACCACCAAAAATACAAGCCATCACGACGGGACAACAGCAGCCGAGGACGACTGAAGCCGCTGCCAACCGCCGACCGCCGCCGTTGCCGACCGCTGCCGCCGCCAGCTTGGGGCGCGCGCGCCCCGCACCTGCCGCTGCCATGCGTGCCGCGCCCGCGCGTGCACCAGCCCCGCGCCCTCACGCGCTGCCCAGCGCCGCGCCCGCGCGCGCCGTGCGTGCCGCGCCATCGCAGCCTTGCGCCCGCACTTGCCGTCGCCCGCCGTGCACGCGCGTGCGGCCTCATGCCGCCGCCGTGCACCGCCCTTCGTCGGCTCCATCTTTTTTCTTCGTCCACGGCCCGTCCAATTACATAAATTTGAAAATTACAGAAAACTCTATTCTATTAAAATTTTCAAATCTATACTAATCACAGATCTTCTCGTGATTTTACAAAAACAATTCAGCCCTACACGGATAAACCACCACGGGCTGAATCAACGGGTTGTCACGAGGAACAAAAACCTAACATCCACAATAAAAAACAACAGAGCCATAATCAGAAACCTGGCTCTAATACCAATTAAAGGGTTTTTACGTGAACCGAATCTCCAAAACCAAACTGAACCGGATCGATCTATGGATATTGCCCATAATTAAAATTCTCAAAACCCTAGCATGCTCCTATGAATTTAATACATAATTGTGGATTGAGAGATTACCGTAATTCCGTAGTGTCTGTACCGATCTTTTGCGTTTGAATTCCAAACTTTAATCAATCAACGCATTACGAATTTATCTGCGGAAGAAGAAATTAGATATCTAATTTCTAAAATAAATTCGAAACAAAGAAATTGAGAAAGAAGAATTCTATTCTTCAGATCAGGTTTTCAGATCTGCATCCTTGTACTGATCAGATCTACTACTGGTGAGGACTCCGTAGAACTGTGGCTTGAGCAGGACCAAAATAGAAATTCTCCTCCCTTTCTCTCCAAAGTCAGCACCCCACTCTCTCTCTCTCTCCTAGGATTTGTGTTTTTCAACTGTGTTATGAAGTGACTAGGGTTTCAGAGAGAGAGCTGTCTATATATAGACCTAGAGTTTTATCCCTAATGGGCTCTTTGGGCTCAATTCAGCATATTTATTGGGCCAGACCTGGGACCTAATGCAAATAATAAAGTGGGCCTATAAATTAATTAATTCCCATGTCCATAACCCAGGACACAATTAATTAATTAATATTAATTCTTTTTCACCACAGAATTAATACTGACCTACCCCTTTATTACCACGTTATGAGAACGAGTTGCATTAATTGAGAATCCCCATATTTAAGGTTACCGGACATCCATTAATTAATCGGAGACTCTAACAAGCTCTAACTACAATTAATTAATATCTTATAATTCCTGAGTAGTACCACTCAAACCTTATCACTCGTGCCTGAACTTAATCAGCCTGCAGGACTTTGGCACGATGAATGTTATTGAGCTCCTCAGGGAATGTCCCCATCCTATTACTCGGATATGGTTACCTAAGTTCAATCTCAGGCGGTACTACACGAACTGCTGTTACCCAAGATGCGGATATACGAGCACGTTACTCAGGCTCTCCACCATGGCAAGTCAAAGCAACAATCAACCCGTGCAAACCCCTGAACCCTCGTTAGGGTTTGGACTAAATCAATATAACGAGATCTTTTATTCGCTGATGTAAGACAGACGAATATATCTTACTGCGGTCCATCAACACGCCACCTCTGCGTACCAGCATGTCAAGTAACCAAGATAGACTACTTATTCCGACAATGCCGCAACCATCCGGACAGACGTATCCTCATACGCTGTCTCGCTTGTGATCATTTTTATGTCTCACTAGGTCAAGTGATCATACTTTCTTCTGCGATCTACAACACGCTGTATGATCGTCCCTATCGGTGAGACAAGAGGATACCATTGTTCATACATGTACGATTGTTAACAAATAGGAGAAATAAACCGTTTTATACTCATTATTATAAATGCTTTCAGTATACAAAACCCATCACTATGATCAAGATTAAGGATGGAGCAGACATCCTCTTAGTACTGATATACGTTGACGACATCATATTTGGATGTAGAAACTTAAAGATGTTTGAAAAGTTTGCCAAACTGACGCAAAGCAACTTCCAGATGAGCATGATGGACAAACTGACTTATTTCCTAGGTCTACAAGTCAGAAGGAGGAATCTTCATCAACCTGAAGAAGTATACCAAAGACTTGATCAGCAAGTTTTATCCTAAGAAAACCAAGACTTTGATGATTCTAATGAGCCCAAGCACTTAGATCGACCTTGATGAAGAAGGCAAGGCAGTCAACCCAACGACATAAAGAGGCATTATTGGGTCACTCTTGTACTTAACTGCAAGTAGGTCAGACATCTCCTACTCAGTTGGAGTATGTGCGAGATTTCAAGCTAATCCAAAGACGTCGCACATGGAATCTGCCAGAAGCATAGTCACATACCTCAAAGGGATGGAGGCATTAGGTATTTGGTACCCAAAATCTGACGAACTGACTCTGAATGCCTATTCAGATTCAGATTTTATAGGATACTAAATTGACATAAAGAGCACAAGTGGAACATGTCAGTTCCTAGGCCACAAGCTTGTCAGCTGGTTCAGTAAAAGCAGCACTCAGTAGCCATGCCTACAAAGGAAGCAGAGTATGTTGCTGCAGCAAGCTGTTGTGCTCAAGTGCTTTAGATCAAGCAACAAATGCTTAACTATGATATAAAAATTGGGTTCGTTCATATCGATTGTGATAATATTAGTGCAATGTGCATCACAACTAGTCAAGTTCATCATTCCAGAACAAAGCACATCAACATAAGGCGTCACTTCATCTGAGATCATGTCAAGAAAAAGGATGTGTCAGTTGAGTACATCCGAATTTAAGATTATGTTGGTCCTGATATATCAGAGTCGTCGTGCTTAAACAAGAACATGAAATGCAGCGGAATGATTAATCGTCACTTATACTTATGTTTTCTTTAGAAGATTATTTAAACTCAGGTATAGATTAAGGTTCCTTCACAGTTATACACTAGCAATATGATGGCTGGGTTTAAAGTCTTGTGTGTAATAAAGCAGTAAACAAACACAATGTTTATAGTGGTTCGATCCAAATAGATCTACGTCCACTCTTTAGCCGAAACACTAAGAACTCACTAAGTATAAAGAGTACAAGGATTCGCCTTGGACGTTAAGTAGGCAGCGAACTTTCGGCCTGGCTACTTGATAGCTATCCTCCGATATTCTGAACTTCTCAGGTGTAGGTCTGGCTGAGTCAAGGGCACACCTTCGTAAAACTTGCCTTTCCTACTTTGGAAGTTTTACAGTTACTTCTTAATTTTTCTTCAGATGCGACTAAACGCCCGTCTTAGTCTAGACCTTTTCAAGTGTTTGACTGTTGGAATCTTTCAGTAACGAAAGGTATCCCAATGATTGAAGAATCTTGACCTCAATCAAGAATCTCTTCAATGGAGTGTCAGTAATTCAATGGGGACACTCTGGTAGTTGAAAGTCTTTGAATATGTTTCGAATAATTGCTTTTCAACTGACTGCTCTTGTGCTTTTCACTTTTGTCTTAGGAATCTCTTGAAAGTGAGTTAGAGTATTGAATGAGCAGCACTTCTCACTCTTCCGGACTTGTCTTTTTATACTTGAAGATTCAAACTTTGAATCTTTGTATCCGTTAGACACAACGGTCTCTTTGTCCGAGAGTGGCTCATTTAACAGCTTGCTTTCTGGCTTCGTACAGTACTTTTTGACCTGCTTCTGAAAAGTCCTGTCCTTGCATGTACGGTTGTCAGAACGTTGGTGTAGCGATCGTTGTTAGCTGTCTTTCTTTGCTAAGTTCCTTTGGAATGATCTGCTAGGCTTTCATTTGCAATCTGCTAGATAGATATCGGACTGCTGAGTTCTCAGCAGTTGCTCTTTTTATTCCTGATTCCTTCGACTTTGAATTGTTAATCCTTTAGCAGTCTGCTATGTGCTAGCGAATGCTGACTCCTCAGCATTCTGCTATCTCTTTGTCATCTAGCAGTTAGTCTTCTCTAGCAGTATACTTCGGTGTCAGCAGAGAGAACTCCAAGCAAACTAGTCTATTATAGCTCAATGCTTGATCTATACTGGACATTACAAGATATGCTAGACTATACTAGAATTCAGCATTTGATCGACCAGTCTAGTAAGGTTTGATGCAACAAAACCTTTTACAATGTGATCCTAAGGGAGATTCGGAAATAATTTCCCAACAATTTCCCCATTTTTGGTGCGATCAATGCTTACTATCTTTTGCTGAGGCTAAGAGGAAGAATGTCTGTGTTTACAAGACTATGCTAACCTAGCAATCTAACACATAGTTTATCCATCTTAGTTCTAGCAGATTAAAAAATGACATTCCCCCTCAATAAGTGCTGGGAAATATTTCTCGATTAATCACATAAATGCTGTGCTATAATGTTTAGCACCCAAGATTTAACATGCATTTGAATACACAAATAGTGTATTTCAACTAGTGCACGCAGTGAAAATCAGAGATTGAATAATGAGAGGTTGTCTCAGTCTGATCAATTTTCATTCATATGATAAATTCGTTACAGATACAATGAAAATGATAGACAGAGATAAGTGAAAATACCAAAATGAAATGCAGTCAGTAATCTGGAGAAGGCTTCTTTAACTTCTCAAGTTCGTCGAATTTGCTTGAAGCCATCTGCACAAATAAGTCAAAAAACTCCTTAGCAGCTGCACGTTCAGCAGCTTCTAACTCAAGATCCTTAGCAATCCTCTCATTTTCCACTTCGAGCATCTTGATTTTCAGCTCTGTTTCCTTCTACTTTAGCTCCTCAAGAGCTTTCCTCTTTTCTTCTTTGGCAGCAGCTCGAGCTTCTTTTGCTTTCTTCCTCTCAGCAGCCTCTGCAATCCTCTTTGCTTCCCCCTCTTTGATTGCATCCAAAAATCTGGACGAAAAAGAATTAACCTTATTCTCCACCTGCTACGTCTTCCTTCACTTCCTGCACAGTAGCCTTGATAGAGGAAACATCGGACTCGACTGAATTCACCCTGGCCGTTACGGTATCAACTTTTGTTTTGACTACCGCAATCTCTCTCCTTATGTCTGTGGCTTCTATCACCATTCTCTCAGATATGGTGGATACAACACTTTGAACGGCCATTTGAACTACTGAGTTCAGATATGTTGGAAAGTGGAGAGAGCTAACCGGAATAGCAAAGAAGGATGAAGTAGTAGGAACAATGATTGCTTGAATCTTGGCAGTGAAAGTGGAGATTTATTCCATGACTACTTTTGTGCTCACTGTTTCGGCAGTATCAGCTCTATTGGCAGTAGCTAGCAGATAGATTCCGTCCTCGATTTCTTTTAAATACTCTGCTTCAGCAGCAGCAATTGTAGCTTCCTCAAGCTTCCATTCTTCTTCTAGTGAATGTGCTAACATATAAGCCCGCAATTCCGCCTCTCTGTTCCGGTATGCGAAAATATCAAGCCTTTGAGCGTTGCGCTCTTCTGCCTCACGAATTGTAGCTAACCGAGCTTGTAAATTTGTTTCTTCGAACTTCACAAGTTCAGCTTGGCGTTTCTTGTATTCAGCAGCTGCTCGGGCTTGACGCTTAGATAGTTGAATGTGATTGTCAGACAGCCTATCCGGAGCAAATGAAGACTTTGGCAAGGAATGTTAGGAAGATGTTAGCCGATGAGCATTAATGGCCTGGAGCCTGGCTAGAACGACCTTATCACTATACTGTTTGGAACAGGGGGACTGTTCCATCAAATTATTTGCCCATTGCTCCTCGCGTCTCCAGAAGCTTACACCTTTCCATGCCATCAGCATTTCTCTTTCTTCTAAGCAAAGTTCTCTCGAGATATAATCATATTTCTTCCATCTCCTTTGCTCTTATTTTAGTCTATCTCCTTCAACTCCTTCTTCCAGCTCTCCAGCGAATACTTCCTTGATTTCCTTTTCCACCATCAAATCCACAAAATTCTCAATGTCTCGTCCAAAAGTTTCAAAGATAGAATTTATCTGATCTTCTGATGATGTCTCAGTACACCACTGAGAAAATCTTGCCAACTTGAATGTAGGACCAGGAAGTCCATTGAATGATATACGAAGTTGATTGTTGTCTGCTGTGGAGATCTTCCTCAATTCTTTTGCATCATAAACATTTTTGAATTTTTCATCAGAATCGGATTCAGAGATGCAAGTGGGAGGGAACCTCTTACAGTTTCCTATTTCAGCATCGGAAGGAACTTCTGCGAGAGGACCTTCATCAGGATTTGCTTCCTCATTCCTAGCAGACGGTTCCTCGATAGCAATCTGTGGAGAGCAGACTTCGTGCCCAGTAAATGAGTGCTCCTCCATTCGTCTAATCTGCTCAGCAGATTCATCTCTAGCACTTCCTTCCTAGTCATCTGATTCTCTCTCGACTCCAAAAGGACCTGCGCCCGGATTCCCCGGAAGCCGTTTAGGTGACCTTTGGATAAGACGTTCCTCATCTGAACTTCTTTCTAAGTTCACAATCAATTCCTCCTTATCGAATCTACCGGCCCGAAGTGCTTCATCAAGCTCTTCATCTAACATAACATCTTGTTCGGATATTATTGCTCCTTCATCGTCAACTAAGGGAATTTAAACGGTGATCCTTCCATCTTTGATACCTTTCCATTTCTTGGCAGCAATATCTTCCATAAATGCCCCTTCTAGTAGTTGAGCGGCTTTCTTCTGAGCTTTATATTCTTCAGCAGCTGTTTTGACCCGTTCGAATTCTTTATCTCTCCCTTCGAACGTCATCTCAGTTATAACTTTCTTGTATTGCCTCTTTTCATGCTCTCTTCTTTGAGCATTACGCTTTCTCTTTGTTTCTCTCACTCCCTGAATGTGCTCTTCCAGGCATCTGGATGACAGAGAGATGTGATCTGAATTGTCTGCAGCAGCTTCTTCTTTTGTGGCTTCAGTAGCCTTCTTTTTTGTTGCGGCTTCAACAACTTTCTTCTTTGCTGCGGCTTCAGCAGCCTTCTTTTCTGCTTCTGCTCTCTCTAATTCTTCCTGCTCCGAAGTTAGAATCAGCTTTCTCCTTGTCTTCTTCTTTGCTTTCTTTGCAGGAGAGGTGATGTTAGATCTCTTCTTCATTGGAATTTCCAGAGCCATAGCCCCAAGAACAAGTGGAGGTTGTTCGGCTTCCTTTGCGGTCATGATCTCGTTGATTTGGTCTACTGGTATATTTCCAAATTTCTCAATATCCTCAAGATTCTTGAAGCAATGCTCTGTCTCAGCATTCGTTTGGAGTAGAACAATATCCTCAAGATTCTTGAAGCAATTGCCGTAGTGGCTGCATCTGGTTCTTCAGGGGATGTGGGTTTCTCTTTGTCCACATTCGGTTTTCCTGTCAACTTACGAGGATTTCTGAAGCTTAAAGGTTTGAGCTCTTTCCTTGTCGCCGGAATGTAGTCTGTAGGAAGAAGACTTACACCACGATCAACTCCCGTGTTGGTGAACAACATTTCCAAATACTTGCTAATTTTTAGCCCAAAATTCACGTTCGAAGAGAACGTTCCATCTACTGCCATATGGTCATTCTTCCGAGCATGTTAAGCCTATCGCTCAAAGAAGAATTCTGCCCAATTTCCTTTAACGTTGTCGTTCAGTGCCATCATAACGGCGTACTTCTTGGCAGAGAGCTCCGAGTAAGAACCGGCATCACATTGGAGCATCTTGATTACTATCTCTGCAAGGAGCTTGTAATCGTCAGACAGAGTGTTAATCGGTGTAGCAACCTTAAATGTAATCACCTGCCCATTCTTGTCTTTTAACTCCCCTGGTTTCTTCCACAAATTCCAACATTTCTCCATCTCAACAAGATCATTGACCTTGTATTGAGAGATTTTTGTCCAATAATTTCGAAGCCCAAATGTCCTCGAAAGAAGGTCAACACTTACTTCCACAAAATTTCCATAAACACAAGTTTTGAATGATTTCTGATCATCATTCATAACTGCCCTAGCATAAAATTCTGAAACCATATATGGGTGAAAGCGATCAGGCTCAGCAGAAAGATATTTTACCAATAATTCGGAGTTAAGAAGATCCAAAATCCACTTTGGAATGTGCTTGATGGCTAGAGGCATGTAGAGGATTCTGTCTTTCATAATTTGAGCCAAACGCCTCTGCTCCATCGTATGGCTGGATAACTCCTTCTTCCGAGCCAAAACCACCAATCTACTGTATGGAACTGACTCATCAATGTCTTCCTTCTTCATAATTCCGGTGAAGCCAGGTGCATGTCGAACAAGCAATGGAGAATCTGTAGGGGGTGGATAGATGAAGGTGTGTTGTTGGAATGTGGATGAAAAGATAGGTTTTTCTGGGTCTTCAGTAGGAGATGATTCAGGCTGAGTGGTATTGCTTGGTTCTTGATTTTGGGTGATTGGAGAATTGGGATTTTTTGCCATGGTTGGGAATTTTGAATGTGAGTAAGGGATTTTGAAGAGGGTTTGAGAGAAAGGATGTGAAAAGTTTCAGAAGAATTAGGGATTTGAATTCGTGTTGAGGAGAGATAGATAGGTTTGGAAAAAGAAGTGAGATTGACGGTAGAGATTGCGCCCCCTTTAAGTTCAATCGACGGCTAGGGTTAAGTTGTCACGTCGTGTGAGTACGCACGTTCTCACGAACTCGAGTACTGATGACGTGGCATGTTCTAATTTGATGCCGCCGTCTGTTCGCATTAAATGCATATCTCTTGAGACTCAAAATCTCCCGCATCTGAGTGATAAGAGTCAGCAGCAAGTGGGGGGTCTCATCATCGAGAGCTCTTGATGGCGAATGATGATTATATCTCTGATATTTCGAATATAATATCTACCACTCTTCATCTCCGGTTTATGCTTGTATCCTATTATTTCCGATTAGACCTTCACTTTATGTGACTATTAATCTCTCTATGCGTCTGTTCGTATTCCGAGGGAAATAGTGAACCGATATGATTCTACCCGGTCTATAAATAGCATGTTTAGGGATCCTTTTGGTATATCTTCTTGCGCATTTGAGCTTTTCCTCTCTTCTCTCTTCAAAAGCAAATACCCTTCTTCTGAAAATATGGATCCTGCTTCAACACTCTTCGTGCCTAGGAACGACATCTTTTGCGATTCCGGCCTCTATTCTGAATATGAGTCGAACTACAAGGTGGCGGAGACAGTGATGGCCGGTCTCCACTCTAATGGCCTTGGAAAGTTTGCCTGCCTTACTCCGCACTCTTTCCAGAGGGATCACTTACAGCAGTTCATTCGGTCGTGTGATACGGATGGAGACTCCATCTTTGGTGTATTTAGAAATCAGCTGGTGAAGTGGATGCCCAACTCTTTTGCTGCCGACTTCAGCCTTCCGCGGGGTCCGATTTCGGTGATGGACTATCTCGGTGAGGAGATCGCTCCGTAGTTGACATCATGGGGAAAGTGGAGGGATTCTCCTCTGATCGAGTTTTCTCCCACTCCTTCGACATATGGCCTTCAGATGCCATATAGGGTCATGTTCCATATTATCTGCGGCATGATCGTCGGGGAGAATCTTGATGGCATGATCTTCACCCGGGAGATATGGACGGCCATGATGGCGTTTGATGATAAGGCGAAGGTAGATTGGGCAGCCTTCGTCTTTCAAGGAGTGCAACGATACGTCCAGAGCTTCCCGAATCAGCTTCTACCCTACGGGATGCCATTGAGTTGGCTGCTAGAGCAGAGATTCCCAGATCTCGCTCTTGGTCCCTCAAACCTTAGGGGGACTGATTTCTACCCTTTTATGCCTTTGCCTCCTTTCTGAATTTTTGTATTCTCCTCTTCAATGTAAATAATTTTTGTACTTGTACATATATAAAATGACAAAGTTTTCACTTCAATTGGCTCGTAATCATATTTCTGATCTTTGACAACCCAACATTATTTCAATCATATACTTATGCAAAGTATCGATAATGACTTCGAATAAGGCTAATCTTGAAATGAAATCCGAGTCAACTGTCTTGACTTGCAGAGTAGATCTCTGTCTGCATCTTTGCTAGAGTCCTAGCAGATTAATCATTGAGCATAATCATCAATTCTGCTGAATACGCAGCATAATCAATGTCCCAAATTCTAGCAGAGTTTACTATACTGTGGATATGAGATCCGACGGTTGGGGATCTTCTGTCAGGAGAGTAGATCGACGGCTTAGGACTAGTATTACCTTTCATATATCCTCCCATTCTTCGAGAAGGATTTGAAAGTCCTTGACGTGGCACCTTTTTACTTGACGCAGTCGACTGCGTGCATTAAATGCATCTTATTGGGTCTTGTCAATCTTGAAATGAGTCTCCTGACTTTGAATTATGATGTAGTAAATATCCTTCAACAAATGATCATTAAGCGTCTTGGTTGAGCTGATTTGACCTTCATGACGATTCATCTATGTGCGTCATTTCATATTCCGAGATATGAATCATCATGACCTTTCACAAGAATTCAAACCAGTCATAAATGCTGGGAAGTGACTATTTTCTCTATAAATAGCCTTCTTGCGATGAGTCTTAACATCACAAGTGCTCATATCCCTACACAACTTCCTTTTCTAATCCTTCTAAAGAGTATGGATTCTCCTGGTCAATCCTTAGAAGTGCGCCGCAACCAGATTCTCAATGAGTCTGGTTTTTATCATAATGAGAGTCATGTTGAGGCTGAGTTGGTCATGACAAAGGTGAACGGCTCTGGGTTGACAAAATTTGTCACCGCCACTCCACGCCTTTATCACGGAGATCTTCTCCGAGAGTTCATCGATGATTGTACCATCGAGGAAGGTGGCATATATGGAGCCTTCCGCGGCAAGCTTGTTTACTGGTCGCCTGACGTCTTTGCTCGTCGTTTCAACCTTCCCAGGGGTCCAATCTTGGTGTTGGAATACCGAACGGCAGAGGTGGCCCCAGAGTGGATGTCGTGGCAAAAGTGGCAACGGTCTCCTGAGTTCGAGTTTGTCCCTAACGCTTCAGCATCTGGCCTGCAAGATCCATTTTGGGTGATGTTCCGCATCGCCCATAACATGTTGTTGGGAGAAAGTCTCGATGACCTCTCCTTTTCGAGGGAAGTATGGCAGACCTTGATGCCCATCGATGATGAGGCTGAACTCGACTGGGCAGGCTATATCTTCGAAGGCGTTTGAGACTGCGTTCAACTATATCCTTCGGTGCCTCTGCTGAATGGAATGCAGCTTAGCTGGCTGCTGGAGCAGAGCTTTCCTCGTATAGCAGAAAGCCAGTCTAACCTTCTGGAGTCCGACTTCTTCCCGTTCAAGCCTCGTTCCTCTGAGAAAAAATTATGTTGTTTGTTGTTTTGCCTTTTCTCAATCCCTTTTGTAAGGAAGAATTTCAATGAATAGAATGGTGTTTATCTTTTGATATGAGTATATCTTTAGCAATATGATCTCCAATTTTGATATTTGTTGTATGATCAACCATCGTCTGCTTAAAATCATCTGACAAATCTTGTTATAGAAAACTTTCCTTAGCAGACGAATTCAGCATTCAAGAAGTCCTATAAATTCAGAAAGAATGAAAATAGCATTTCATTCGTCCATAGCATCATCCAACTCCATGAGACCCAAACTTAATGCATAACTCCTTAAATCTGGATTTTGCTAGAGGTTTAGTGAAAATATCTGCTATCTGATCTTAAATGCATATATAATGAACATCAATGTCCTTCTTCTCCTGGTGATCTCTTATGAAGTGGTAACGGATGTCAATATGCTTAGTCCTTGAATGATGGACTGGATTCTTAATGATGCACATCGCACTGTTATTGTCACAATAGATCGGCACACATTCTGGAGATATTCCATAGTCCTGCAATTGTTGCCTTATCCATAAGATTTGTGAACAACAACTGGCGGCAGCCACATACTTTGCTTCTGTAGTAGATGTAGCAACAGAGTGTTGCTTCTTGCTAAACTAGCTAATAAGTTTATGTCCAATAAATTGACAAGTACCGCTCGTACTTTTCCTGTCAATCTTGCATCCTCCAAAGTCTGAGTCTGATTATCCACTTAGTGCAAGGCTGTCTGTTCTTGGATACCAAATTCCCAGACCCTCTGTGCATTCCAAATATCGCACGATCCGCTTAGCAGTGTCAAGATGCATCTTCTTAGGATTTGCTTGATATCTTGCACATAAGCCCACGGCATAAGATATGTCAGGTCTGCTGGCGGTGAGATATAGCAGTGAACCAATAATTCGTCTGTAAAGAGTAGGATTCACATTTGCTCCTTCCATCTCAAACGCAATAATACACGTACTACTATTTGGAATCCTTAAGGTCTTTGTCTTCTCTGGACAATATTTCGCAATTAGATCGCCAGTGTACTTCTTTTGGTTAATAAAAATTCCTTCGCTTATCTGCTGAACTTGCAATCCAAGAAAATAAGACATCTTTCCCATCATACTCATCTGGAAATTGCTTGTCATGAGCTTGGCGAATTTGTCGCATAACTCTTAGTTCTTCAATCCGAAGATTATATCATCAACGTATATTTGCACCAGTAGAATAATTTCTCCATCTTCGATTCGAAAAAGAGTCTGATCAATCCTCCCTTTCTTAAATCCATTGGCAAGTAGGAACTTGGATAGAGTCCCATACCACGCTCTCGGTGCTTGCTTCAACCCATACAGAGCTTTTCTGAGTCTATAGACTTGGTTTCCTTGCTCGAAGCCTGGTGGTTGTTCAACATAGACTTCCTCCTTGAGCTCACCATTTAGAAAGGCACTCTTTACATCCATTTGCATTACATCAAATTCATGATAAGCAGCATACGCGAGGAATAAGCAAATTGCTTCCAACCTTGCTACTGGAGCAAACGTCTCATCATAGTCTATTCCTTAGCATTGTCTATAGCCCTTGGCTACAAGACGTGCCTTGTTTTTGACCACTTGGCCTGTCTCATCCTTCTTGTTTTTGAACACCCATTTTGCGCCAATAACACTTTGATGTTCTGGCCTGTCCACTAGCTCCCACACATTGTTTCTTGTGAATTTAGCAAGCTCATCTTGCATAGCGTTCACCCAATCTGGATCTAGTATTGCTTCTTCGACTTTCTTGGGCTCTTCATGAGAAATATAGCATGCTAGCATCGCATTACCTTGTCTTATTAAAATAGGATTATTGACATTTCCATCAACATCTTCAAGAGGATGGGCGCGCAACCATGTTGGTCTGACGGGTCTGGCAACATTTCCTTCCCCTGCGCGATCATCGTCTGGCACAATGTTCTTCGCAGCACCCTCCTGGTACTCAGCATCTGGGTTGTTAGTAGCACGTTCGTCAGCAACTGGAACTTCTACTATAGGATTCTCAGGAACGGGAGCCTCTTCTACAGGTCCTTCAACAGCTGGAATCTCAGCAGCACCTCTGCCAAGTTCTTCATTCGCAGCTATGCCTTCCCGAATTGGAGTAGACCTGGCTGTCTCCTCCTCTTCGTCATCAAGCAATTCCAAGATATCTGGTCCATCAATGAGATGATTAGGTGTGGCCTCATCATGATCATTAGCATCACTGGCGTAGTCAGCAGTCTGGTCTCCTGCTGAGTGCGTCAGGTTTGGATTGCAGTCATTCATAGACTTAGTCGGATCAATACGCATATTTTCGAATGAATTTAAAAATGTTTGATCATTGACATAATTACTCTCATGATTTCTATCCTCTTTCTCTTTAGCAGCTCTGCGC
The DNA here is from genome assembly GCA_026898455.1 of Plectranthus barbatus. Taxonomy (NCBI): domain Eukaryota; kingdom Viridiplantae; phylum Streptophyta; class Magnoliopsida; order Lamiales; family Lamiaceae; genus Plectranthus; species Plectranthus barbatus. The sequence continues at coordinate 445,604 of JAPKLW010000243.1, read as the reverse complement.
ACTAAAGTAGACTCATAAAAAATAACATTGCATGTTATTTCCACAATACCGGTAGTTTTATTTAATACTATATAACCTTTGTGAGTGGGGTGACCATATCCAAGAATTACACCATCATCTGACTTAGGTGAGAAAGTATTAAGCTTCGACTTTCCGTTTTATGAATATAACATGTAGAACCAAATGCACGAAGATGAGTTATAAAAGGCTTACGACCGTTGTACACTTCCTAGGGAGTCTTGTTAAATCTGTTAGTGATAGCACTCCTATTCTGTGTATAGCAGGCCGTCATCACTGCTTCACCCCGGTACTTAGCAGGTAGCTTGGAGTCTGCTAACATTGAGCGAACGGCCTCTTTCAACGTCATATTCCTACTTTCAGCTAGCCCATTTTGCTGGGGAGTCCTAGCAGTAGATCTTTCGTGTGCAATACCAGCTTTCGCACAGAAATCCATGAGTACTCCATTGCAGAATTATGTTCCATTATTCGAGCGAATCCTCTTCACAGTAACTTTCTTACTGTTTTGCTCCTTGAGGATTAACTCTGGTAGGATGAGCTTTACCTCATCTTTGGTCTTTAAAAGACGTACCCACGTATACCTGGAAAAGTCATCAACCACCACAAGTGTATATAGTCATTTAGTTACAGTGGGTGGGTTGACAGGGCCAAAAAGATCCATATGAAGTAGCTCTAGGATCCTTTGTGACGTCCCCTTCTCAGGATTGGTCTTGAATGAATATCTGGTCTGCTTTCCATGTTGACAAGCTTTGCACACTTCTTCTTTGCGAAGAGTTTCAGTGGGCAGACCTACAACAAGCTTATTCTTGGCAAGGTAATTAATAGTTTTAAAGTTAAAGTAATTAAACCTCTTGTGCCACAGCCATGTTGTCTCTTCTTTATTCAAGGCTAGGAAGCAAGAATGTTGTTGGCCGCTCTGCCAATCAACAATATACAGGCCACCCTTGCGGATGCCTCTGAGCTTCACTTCACCTGTAATGGCGTCAGAAATAGAGCAACCAGTATTGACAAAGGATACAATGTAACCGTTCTCGCATAGCTGGCTTATGCTGAGTAGATTGTGTTTCAGGTTGGAGACGAGTGCCACGTTGATGATTCTCAATCCATTGCGTTCAATGCACCCTCTCCCAACAACTTCCCCTTCATTGTTGTCTCCGAACTTGACTTTGGGACCATTGTATAGTCTTCGTATATCTGAGAACAAGTCTTCGTTCCCTGTCATGTGTGCGGAGCAACCGCTGTCCAGGACCCACTCATTTGATAGGCTCATTGTCATAGCCCTTGGATCCTGTCCCTGCAAGTCAATCATGTTGATTTAGGTACCCGTTTAGCGTCGATTCCTACAGGATTAGCGTGGTGATCCTCAAGACTTTCTTCTTGATTTCACTTTTTACCATTTCCTCAACCTTTGGCTTAACATGTTTGAAATGTTTATATCTAGGTGAAGTGGTGTGCTTATCCTTCCTTGCCCTTTGGAATATGAATGGGTTGGGCTCAGGCCTTACATAGGTGTTCCTCCTATGTAACGTGTTCTGCTGATATATTGGCATTACATTATTGTAATGATCTCGCCTTCTCTGGTGAAAAACAGGATTTGCTGTCCTAGCGTTGGGAACAGAACGCTCAGCATACTTTGGTCTTGCTGAATATGGTTTAATATATGCTCTCGAATTTCGCTGAGGTCCAGCAGATACATACTTAGTATTCGTTCTATTGTTCCCCTGCTGAGGCTTAGCAGATTCATGCACAACATTTAACTTTAGGTTCCTCTGCTGAGGCCCATTAGTTGTATGTTTAGCAGACTCTGACTTAGGCCTCTGCTGAGGTGTAGCAGACGAATATTTAGCACTCTCTGCGGAAGACCTCTGCTGAGATCCTACAGACGTATTTTGTGGATGTCCAATTTTTTGCTTAGCATTGGATGATTCAACAATGACAATTCCTTTTCCCTTTTCAGTAGGAATTGTTCCAACAGATACAAACAAGATTAGATTTTGCTTAGAGGAACTAGCATGAGATTTTGAAATCCTTTTCGAGGGTTCATATCCAAGCCCAGACTTATCGTTATGATGTCTTTGTTGGCTTACAAGGGCATTGAGAGCTGCCTTGCTAGATGTGTACATACAAATGCAGTCCTCTCTAGGTGTACTCTTCAAAGCAAGAATTTCTTTTTCTAAATTTTGTAACTTTTCTGATAGCTGAAAGAAATCTGCTTTTAATTTAAAGAGTTCCTCACTTTCTAACCTTAGTCTTTCGACTTCCTTGGTTAACGTTTTAACGTTTGATTGAAGTGAGGTATTTTCACCAATAATAGCATTTTTAATCTAATACATTTTAGAGAATTCAATTGACAGCTTTGTCAGGTAATCTTCCTCAGAATCCAAATATAATTCTTCCGATTCATCCATGTCTATAGTGTTAGAAGTTTTGGTAATTGGTACCTCATTTTCGTCAGCGGCTGGGGCTGATTCACTACTCTGCTCAGCATCGGTATCAGCATCAGCAAACCGATCTTCAACAATATTTGTCATTAGTACGAACAGAGCTTCCTCGTTATCTTCTTCTTCTGAGGAATAGTAGTACTCCTCGTCATTCTTTGGAATGTCAGAAGCCTCCGTTCTAGTCAGCAACGCCCTGGTAACTGCTTTGGCAGCACGTCTTTCAATCTTTGCTTTAGGCGTTCTCTCTCTTCTCTGCTGACCTTCAGACATTCATGCTTTAAATGGTCTGGTGAATCACATTCAAAGCACGTTTTCGGCTTTCACTCTGCTGAGCGGGTATATGATTGTCGAATTTCTTTTGTCTCTTTCTCAGCTTTGGCTTCTGCCATCAACTTCTAAAGCTTTTTCATCTGCTCTTCCAGCTCGCTGATCTTTAGATCAACAGGTTGAGAGCTAAAATCCTTCTTAGCAAAGTATGCTAAGTCCTCAGAGTTGGCAGCGTGGGTTGATGAAGCTTGTGCAAGAGCTGCTTTATTCCTTTTTTTACTGCTGAATAATAAACTCGTGAGATTTGAGTTGAGCGAATACCTCCGATGTAGATATGTTGTTGAAGTCCTTTTCACTCAAGCTTGTCATCTTCGCGAACCAGTCGTCTCTTGGATATAATTTGGAGATAATCTTGTTGTTCATCTACCCGTTTCCATATTCTTTCCCCATGTTGCGAAGTTCCCCTATGATGGTGTTGAATCGCTCTTCCATATCTTGTATGGATTCACCTGCAATCATAGAGAATGATTCATATTTATCAACAGCTACATGTAGCTTGTTGCGCTTCATTTGATCAGTCTCTCGGGATGACTCGCAAACATATTCCCACATCTCTTGAGCGGTTTCAAAGTCAAGCAATTTGTCAGCCATTAGCTTTGGTAGAGAGTCATAGATCAGCTTTTTCACCACGTGTTCTAGTTGAGCTCTCTTTTTATCCTCTGTTGTATATTCTTCATAGGGCTTTGGAACCATCTGAGGTCTTAGTTCTTCTCCTTCAGCAACAGGTTCAAAGAAAACGTAAGCTTTCATAATTTTAATAGGACCTCTTTCAAGTACATCAACCATTTCAGGATGAATGCTCTGAAGCTGTATTATGGCAAGCTTCTTCCATGACTTAAAGTTCTCCTTTGAGTACTTTCCCAGTGAATGGTTCAACATCTTGTTACCCTCTTAAGTAGTTCCTGAGCTTAGACTAGATAAAACACAGAAAACAGGTAATAGTGCAAGGAAAAAAAATTGATCTGGTCTTAAGCGACTCAGAAGCAGTCAGTTTTTCAACCTCCTGCTCTGATACCACTTGTTGGTCCTGATATATTAGAGTCGTCGTGCTTAAACAAGAACACGAAATGCAGCGGAATGATTAATTGTCACTTATACTTATGTTTTATTTTGAAGATTATTTAAACTCAGGTATAGATTAAGGTTCCTTCACAGTTATACACTAGCAATATGATCACTAGGTTTAAAGTCTCGTGTGTAATAAAGCAGTAAACAAACACAATGTTTATAGTGGTTCGATCCAAATAGATCTACGTCCACTCCTTAGCCGAAACGCTAAGAATTCACTAAGTAAGTATACAGAGTACAATGATTCGCCTTGGACGTTAAGTAGGCAGTGAACTTTCGGCCTGACTACTTGACAACTATCCTCCGATATTATGAACTTCTCAGGTGTAGGTATGGCTGAGTCAAGGTCACACCTTCGTGGAACTTGCCTTTCCTACTTTGGATGTTTTACTGTTACTTCCTAACTTTTCTTCTGATGCGGCTAAACGCCCGTCTTAGTCTAGACCTTTTCAGGTGTTCGACTGTTGGAATCTTTCAGTAATGAAAGGTATCCCAGTGATTGAAGAATCCTGACCGCAATTAAGAATCTCTTCAATGGAGTGTCAGTAATTCAATGGAGACACTCTGGTAGTTGAAAGGCTTTGAATATGTTTCGAATAATTACTTTTCAACTGACTGCTCTTGTGTTTTTTGCTTTTGTCTTAGGAATCTCTTGAAAGTGAGTTAGAGTATTGAATGAGCAGTACTTCTCACTCTTCCGGACTTGTCTTTATATACTTGAATATTCAAACTTTGAATCTTTGTATCCGTTACACACAACGGTCTCTTTGTCCATGAGTGGCTCGTTTAACAGCTTCCTTTCTGGCTTCATACAGTACTTTTTGACCTGCTTCTGAAAAGTCCTGTCCTTGCATGTACGGTTGTCAGAACGTTGGTGTAGCGATCGTTGTTAGCTATCTTTCTTTGCTAAGTTCCTTTGGATTGATCTGCTAGGCTTTCATTTGCAATCTGCTATATAGATATCGGACTGCTGAGTTCTCAGCAGTTGCTCTTTTTATTCCTGATTCCTTCGACTTCGGATTGTTAATCCTTTAGCAGTCTGCTATGTGCTAGCGAATGCTGACTCCTCAGCATTCTGCTTTCTCTTTGTCATCTAGCAGTTAGTCTTCTCTAGCAGTATACTTCGGTGTCAGCAGAGAGAACTCCTACCAAACTAGTCTATTACAACTCAATGCTTGATCTATACAGGATATTACAAGATATGCTAGACTATACTAGAATTCAACATTTGATAGACCAGTCTAGTAAGGTTTGATGCAACAAAACCTTTTACAATGTGATCCTAAGGGAGATTCAGAATTAATTTCCCAACAGATTAGTTGGCTGATATCTTCACCAAACCTCTCCAGAGACCAGATTCAAGGAACTCTGTATTAAACTTAGTCTACTGGAGATTGATGAAGTCCTTGTTGAAGAGGGATGATGCTGAATAAAACTAGATGCACAAAGAAGACATCTCCAAGAAATCCATGAAAGCAGAATCTCACCTTCGGTCAAGCTCAAAACTAGCTTGATGAAGAGAAACCATATTTTGGTTTTTGCACTTAGAAGATTTCAGAAGGATGGATGCAAAATTAAACTTAGTTCAAACTCTCAGTTTAGAAACTGACTCTTAGTCAGTCTGGAATTTTGAAAGTTGGGGTTTCGAATTTTAAAGAAAATCACTGCAGTTACATTGTAATTAATGTGTATCTTGCATCGATTAATCAGATTTCAACACCTGGAATAACACTCCTTCCCACGTCACTTCAGTCAAATCTGAAACGCGCATCGTGAGGCAACGTATCTCAATCGTTGTAGAAGATCACGAATCAAAAGGTCACAATGTACTTCTACCACATTTAATTGATCTTTCTTTCTGATATAAATAGGTTCATTTGTTTCCTCTAAGAAACAAAAAATTTCACCAATCTCCATTATCAAACCCTTCCTACCAAGTTTATACTTCGTCTTCAACAAAAATCTTCCCTTACATCTGGAAAAATGGTGATAGAACCCAAACCTCCAAACATCATCTCACCACCCTTATTGGGTGCGGTCAAAGGGGGGAAAAGAAGTATGAGAGGTGTAGAAGACATCAAAATTGGTGAAGGAGACATCAATACTGTGAGCCCGGTAGGTTCAACAGAAAATTGTATCTCAGAGTCTTTCTCTGCTTCTACTAGCTGTTTAGTACTTTGTAAGCACAAAGTATGAACAGCTCTAGGCTAACAGCCTAACAAGAATCCCGGAGAACACAAGACATCTTACATGATGTTCTTGTCACTGCTGATGGACTACATGCCAATGTCAGCACTAGCAGATCTCCGAGGGGGCAAAGCTACTGAAAGCCAACATGAGGGAAGTTGAAAGCATGTCAGCATATCAAACCTGCCTCTCTCAAGAAACGTTGAGATGAAAAAGGGAAGAAAATTTCTTTCCACAAGGAGCACATCTCAACCGAAGGCTTTCCAATTTGAGAACTCCTGGAAGATGGTTACCAAGGGTCGGAGAAGCTCGTCAGCTAACCTCCTTGGACTAGGAGTTCAAAACAGACAAAAGTAGCAGCCAGTTTGAAGAACAGTTGAAGACCGGAAGCAGCCTAGTATAGTTCTTGTAATAGTTCTCTAATAGGTTTCTTTGTGTTAGTTTATCCCTGTCGATGACAATCTCTTTTTGTCCAACAAAGGTCTTCATTCTTCAAATACTGATCTTACACAATCCAATGTTATCAGCAGGTTTCTGACTCTCAACCTTTCTTAAGATTTAATTGCTCTAAACTTACAAAGAAAATCAATCGAGCAATATCTCTCCAAGTTTATAAGGAGAAGATCTTAAGTAAAAAGCTGAAATTGAGGGGGAACTTTTCTGAGTTTATGAGACACATTGTCAAAACAGTAAAAACTCTAAAGTTATCCTCACCTCATCGGCTTAGGTTACGGATGGCTTGGATCACACTAAAAAGGGGGGAATTTGTTACGATTCTTTTTTAGAGAATTCCTTCCTTACTTTTTGATGTTTTGGCGAGTCAAAGATTGTAAGCCATCTTAGTCTGTTTTTCCAGTTTCTAGAGTTCTAATCTTGTAATCCTTGTATATGATCGAATTGAGTTGTAATAGAATTTAAGCTGAAGACCGAGCAAGGAGAATGCTCGAGAACAAACAATCATCACGCCTAGCCTTGACCTAAAACTATGTTGGAGCACTCAGTTTAAGGTCCTATTGGCAAGGAGAAGTCAGTATGAGGGCTTTCCCGAACTGACTAAGGATAAGTCAGTTCAAGAGATTTCCATACTGATAAAGAGAAATCAGTATGAGAGTGTTTTCCATACTGACTATATTTAGTCATTACGAGGGTTTACCATACTGACCCTGGGAAGTCAGTATGAGGGCGAAGATGTACTGACTTTTAATAGTTAGTATCTGAGCCTCTACCTTTAAAGAAACTGTCGAGAGGCGCTCACAGTTTCAGACCAGGACAGTTTCACATCAAGGAATGCGTACATAGCAAGATGTCGATCAGTCGCAGAAGAACTCTAAGAAACTCAATGATAAAAAATAGTCAGACACTCAGTTGCGACTGGCGTACAACATTGTTTGGCGTCTAACACATATAGTACAAACTACCCTGCAAATCAGGATAGTGTTGCAGGAAAAGCAGAGAAGAAGGTGACCTTTTTAGAAAAGGATGGACTATCATTGGACATCCTTCAAAATATCTCTTCCAGCTATTTTCTGGTTTCCCACCTATAAATAGAAGGAACAACAGAGACATAAAAATCTTTGCACCTCTGAAAACCATTGCATGCTTGAATCTCCGACACATTTATACTTGCCTCTCTATTGAAGTTAAAGCTCAAGAATTGAATGCTCTCAAGAGAGAAGGCACTAATATCATGGTTCATTTATTGAACACGAAGCATTCATTGCTTAGAGATTCTTTGGAGATTCACCGTGTGACCTTGAGTACACGAGGATTAAGTTTGCTGACTTAATCTACTGACTTGGTGTTCCTACTTTCAAAATAAGAACACAACAGCCTGGTCTTGCAAAGGAAGAGTAGGTTATTACGGGCAACTGCCAACCTGTGTACGTTCTGGGAAGAACTCAACCATCCATTCTACCGAAGAAGGAAAAGGGAGGTTTGTCCTTAGTCCAACTTCGAAGACTGTTAGTTCACAGAGAAGATATAGAGCCTTCGAAGAACTAAAGAAGGAGTGAAGTACAACCACCTGGGTGAGTGATCCATTCTGTTGTGGACGGAGGTCTTTACAACAATTGTCTATAGATCGTGAGGACTGTATCTTCATAACATAGTGAATTTTCGGATCTAATATTCGAAGAGTGGACGTAGCAATTAAGGCTCCGAACCATTATAAATATCCAGTGTCGTTTACAACTTTACTTACTTTACGCATTTAACAGTTTTCAACTTATATCTTGAAACATTCAACACTTACCTTAGAAGTGTTGAAGTGTATAACTGTTAATTCTCTACATGTAAACTGTTAATCTAAACTGTTGGATAACATAAACTGTGTTTCTAAAAATGTCACATAAAAACTGTGTTGATAAGAAACTGAACTGCCCGCGAATTAGAGTGTATTCAACTATTTTAATACTTTGCTGCACATTATACGTACTCTGATCTGGGACCAGCAGCTATGATTGGACTATATAATCCATGAGTCTAACGTTTGGATTTATGTGTCTAAAGGATTAAAATTCAAATTGCCATAGGTCCTCCTCTATATAAAGGTTTGCCCTTCCAACCTTAACAGGTTACCTGAATAGAATTCAAAATCTTATAGTCTTGAGAAGACAAGGGCAATCGTTCAGGCCATCTCTCTGCCAAATTCTCAGAATTTTCGTGTTCTCTAAAACGAGATTTAAGTCTCTGACTCAAGTTACCCACCATGCTATCTTCTCCTAGCACGAGGCTGAAGCTTTTCTTGGTGAATATATCTTTCTGATTCTGATTCTCACGAGCGTATACTAATCACTTGAGTTTTGGGAAGAACAAGTAAACATCCAACAACCAGGAAGGAGGCTGCGTGGTGCGTCCCCACTTCAACCTGAAGATTAAGTCTGCAATGCGTTCCTAGGCGAGTGCCACAACTGACCGGAGGACGGAGGTGCCATATGACTGTGTATAGATCGTAAGGAGGCTTGTACTAACTTAGTGAATTATCCAGACCACGGGTTTGAAGAGTAGATGTAGGATATTGAGATCCGAACCACTATAAGTCATGTGTGTTCATTTAAAACTTTATTTACTTACTGCTCTATTTTTTTGTTTCACAAACTGACTTTGAAACCTTCAATACTTCTAATTGTTGAAGAGTATATACTGAGAAACTGACTTAATCAGGATAGGACTAAGCTTAACTCTTTCAAATACACAAAACTGACTATACACTTTTTTAGTTTAAACAAGTGCAATTGTCTACTTACTTCCACTGCATATACATTACCTTCCGCTGCATAGTTTTGCACTTTGATATCGGGACCCACATTAATTCATTAGAATAACTAGTACTTCTCCCGTGCATTGTACGAAGTTATTAAATTTAAGGATTGTAAAAAAATTATAAGTGCATATATTTTAATTATGGTTTTAGCAAGTCACAATAGAAGTGTGAATAATTTTTATATATAATAATTGTGTATAAAAGTTTTAAATAAGTCTTTAGTTCATGGTTGAAACTCTTTGTTTATTTTTAATAAGTCATAAAACGTGGCCGGAAGGGATTCATTGATTCTAATTAAAAAAATTGTGCTAAATAATTAAAATAGAAGTTTACATAATAAATTTCTAAATACTTTCTTGTACACTATATTTTGAGTAGATATTTATTCGGCGTCATTCGGTTTATGAATTAAATTGTTAAACTTCTATGACATGTCACTCGTCAAACAACCACGCATAATTGGTCATTGTTAAAATCATCGTTGTTGAAAAAAGCCAATTTATTATCGACCTTGAATTTTATTGATTTTTATAGCATAAGAAACTATGATTGAAAATTGTTTTTGTTAATATTTAAATTATATAATAATTAGAATTAGAATAATTTGTTTTTAAATTTTTATTTATTAAAGAATAAGCTTTTTCAAATTATAAAGTCTAGATAGTATAGGAACTCATTTCTAAAGTCCTGTTAAGGATATATTTCGAGTTGTAATAGATTAGAAGTGCTATGGAAGATGGCTGAAGGATTTAGCAATTGAAGTGAAAGAAATCTTATTCTAAGCAACTTCTGAGATTCCGGATGCTAGGAGCGTTTTCAGCAGTCAGGAGGATGTTGGTTGCTAGAAACGTCAGCAGACATAAATAACTGCTAAGAAGTCAAGGGCTAAGAAGATTGACTGCTAACGAGGTAGTAGTCATATGCTAAGAAGATTGACTGCTAGGAACATCGTGATTAGCAGTCTGAAGTAGAGATAGCAAAATGCTTAAAGAGTCAACATTCACTATACTCAAAAGATTTCTAGTAGATGTAGCAGTCAGGAATCAAGACCATAGCACTGAGTACGCAACTGCTAAGGAGTCAGCAATTGGATACAAGCTAGACTGCTAGAAGCACTCAAAAGTCAAAAGAGTCCAAGGACTTAGCAGAATGTTCCCAACATTCTCCGAAAGAATGCTAAGCAAGGAAATATCAAACAACGATTGCTAAGACTACCGTTCTGACATAAGGTACAACCAAGGAGGAATAGCCTTCCCGAAGTAGGTGACAAAGCACTGTACACACCGGAAAGGACGAAAAAGCATGTAGCTCTTTTGGACAAAGTGGACGTTGTGTCTAACGGGTCTAGAGTTTCAAAGTTTGAAGCTCTAGATATAAAAGAGAAGTCCAAACAAGAGAGAAAACCCTCTACCTCCCTGAACGACTACAACTACAACTGCTTATACGAGAGAAAACTTTTACAAGCGAACAAAAAACAAAAAGAGTAGTCGGTTGAGAGCATATTAAAGAGACAAGGAGAATCTTAAGCTCTCAACAGAAAGTGTCAACATTGAATATCTGACAATGCATTAAAATTGAGATTCCTTGACTTTGTTCAAGGATCAATCATTGGGATAACTGTCATCCTAGGAAGCATCCAACAGTAAAAACTCTGAAAAGAGATTGACTAAGAAGGGATGTTGTCGAATCAACCAGAAGAGTTTAGGACGTAACTTTAAAAGCTTCCATTGCAGCAAGGTTATGTTTTACGAAGGTGTCGCCGTAGACTTAGCCGCAACTGCTGAAAGATGGAAGTATCGGAGGATAGCTTTGTAGTAGCTGGCTCGAAAGCTCACCACTTGCTATAAGTGACCGATGAATCCTTGTACTTTGATATATCTTTTTAGTGAAATTCTAAGTGTTCGACTGAGGAGTGGACGTAGATCTTAAGGATCGAACCACTATAAATCTTGTGTTCTTCATTACTGTTTTATTGTTTTTGCTTACTGATTTAAAACCTAGCAAACGTAAGTTGCTAGAATATATCTGAAACAATCTTAACTCCTACTTTGAGCTTAATATTTGTGAAGAAACTAAGTGCAAGATAACTTGAACATTCTGCTGCATTTGTTAAGTAGTCTTCCGCTGCTTATCACGACTCTGATTAGGGACCAACAAGTGGTATCAGAGCAGGAGGTCGTAAGACTTACTGCTTGTGAGTCGCTTTTGACCAGATCTATATTTTCCTTGCACTATTTTTGTTGTTTAGCTTAGGAACATCAAGCTTACCAAGACGAATCACACGCTTCCAAAGTATAACAAGGAGAAGTTCAACTCATGGCAAAAACTAGCCACTATCCAACTTCAAAGTATACATCCGGAGATGGTGGACGTTCTCACTAAAGGGCCCATCAAGATAATGAAACCTAATATCTTCGTCGGTCCACCTGCTGAGGGGCAACCACCGCAACCACAAATGGTCGAGAAGAAGTTCGACGAACAGACGGTAGAAGATAAGAAGAGAGCTCAACTAGAATATCTAGCAGAGTTGTTGATAGTTGATTGTCTGCCTCCGTTGATGGAAGATGAAGCTCTAAACTTCAATACGTCTAAGGAGATGTGGGACTTTGTGTGCACATCTTCAAAGGAGACAGAACAAATGAAAAGAAATAAACTCCAGGTAGCAGTTGACAAATATGAATCTTTCTCAATGCCTGTAGGTGAATCCATTCAAGTGATGGAACAAAGATTCAATACCATCGTGGGAGAGCTTAGGAAGTTGGGAAAGACCTATGACAACGGAGAAATGAATAATAAAATCATCTCCAAACTCTTTCTAGGGAGCGATTGGTTCGTGAAAATGACGAGTTTGAGTGAAAGAGATCTCACCAAAATGACTACATCTGAGGTATTCGCTCAACTTAAAACTCACGAGTTTATCATACATCAATCCAAAAAGAAAGAAGTAGCCGTGGCTCAAACTTTGTCAACAAACGCTGTAAACCCGAAAGACTTAGCATTCTTTGCTAAGAAAGATGCTGGAAGATGGAAGCTGATAAGCTCATTATTTCACTCACTTATCTATATTATTTTTATACTA